>SSNR01000321.1:0-30840 GCA_006937965.1 Callopanchax toddi | reverse complement strand
GGGGGGGGGGGGGGGGGGGGGGGGGGGGACTTTTCTGATAATCATGAAGCCACTGGGGACAGCATTAAGTACACTGAGGGACAGGTCTGACTTTCCTGCCTCCAAACCTTCATTCATCTACTCACATAAAAAAAAACACCCACAGATGTGCTCAGACACATTAAACAAACTCTGGTTTCATTCAGTGTTTTGTAAGTAGCAGTGAGGTTTAACATCCCAGACAGCTGTTGTTCCGGTCATAAAAGTCAAGATAAACATTAACTTTGAAAATGTGTGATTCAGTTACAGGAAAGGATCTTAGTTGGTCATAAAAAGAGATACTACACTAAAACCAGGATGCTTCACTACCAGCTCAAACTCAAAAGCTGTTCATTTTTTAAATCTACGATAACATCGGTGCCATGATTTTCATTATCTTTTTCAAGAAGGATATAATAAAGGAAATCTAATTAAATATTTGAAGTCTAAGGGGAATTGGACGATGTTGGCTATCATTTATAGCTCTCTAAAGTGGATTGTATTGTTTTGTGATTCAGTGCTTCACCAGTTACATATTTTCCACCTAATCAGGCTGCAAATTTGACTTAAACTGTGATTGAAATGCTTTATTTTGCAGCATAGAATGTTACGCAGTAATTTATACAAAAAAAATAATGAAGAAAAAAAATTAAGTGTCCAAAAGCAATTGTTTTTTTTTTTATTTGTGCAGCTTCTTTTTTTCAATTTTCATAAAAAATATACTGCAAATGAAATGAGTTAATTTAACTATATTACACTGACTTAATCATACTGTATATAGATTTGTTTTTATAAAATGCAATATTCTGTGTAAGGGTGATAGAATATATATTAGATTACTGTAAAACATTCAGCAACATTGATTGGAAAATCACTCTTAGCTCTCAGCCTAATCCAGGGAAAATGTAGTAACTGGTGACTGGGAGGTACTTTTTAAATAATGACAAACAATTTAGATCTGGGAGCTAAATTTAAAAAGTTTACAAAGCATTTTAGGATTTTGCACAATCCTGTAAGCGTTATAGAAGTTTTCACGAGTGTTTTTTTAATGCAAATTCATAAATGGGCCACATTTAATAGACAGAATGATACAAATCTAACTCACCAAGAACATACACTGATCAGCCATAACATATTAGGACCATAATCCTAACATCTCCCACCAAAACACCCCAGACACATCAAAACCTGGATTCTAGCATTCTAAATCACCAAATTATGGAAATCGTCAGGAAGAGACTTTTAAAGACATGTTTGTTGAGCAATTCCAGCAGCTGCTTGACTGAACTTAGGTCTGGAAAAGGTTTAGTGAACACCTCCCTTGTTTCTATGCTCCTTAAACTCTTTAGGACAGTGTTCTAAGTCTGGCAGACTGACTTACGACTACGATCAGGTAATTCTGTTTCCTTATACAGGTGGACTTCATCAGCCTTGATCCGTCTCTTCTCAGTGTTAAACCATTTTGGGTTGCTTCTTTAAACCCGTCAGTGGTCATAATGTTATGGCTGATCTGTATATACCACAAAAATTTGAGCAATTTGACACATATGATTGATACTTCTCATTGCTTAAGAGTGATTTGAGTCTATGATCAATAGTGGGCAAAAACTGGGACCATGTGAATGAAAGTTAAAAATCTGTGTCATCTATCCTCCTCTTCCTCTTGTGCCAAGATATCCAATCCATTACAGGTCCAGTTCAGGAGGAGATCTCTTCTGCCCATCCTCAGTAGAATGAATCCAGTAGCTGTGACCCTCCGAAGCACAGAGCCAGGAGATACTGTTTCACTCTGTTGGCTCTGTGTTCAAATCCAAAGCGTGTCTCGAGATGAGTTTAATCAAAAAGCAGTAAATCAACATGCACCCATCGGTCCATAGCCTTTAAAATGAAAGCTTGTGGTGGGGGAGGGGGTACTTGGTTTCCGTGGCATAAAAAATCCATTTGAATCACAGGCTTGCTCCAGTGCTCTGTTTTGTGTTGAACAGCCCAAGATTCTTAAACTGACGCAACGTTTTCTTTACATGATGCAGCACAAGTAAAGTCAGTCCCGGTGCTCCGTTCAGAAATGTAATACTCAGAGGTTTTGTCTTTTTTTGTTTTATCAGTCAACTATGTTTTGAGTCTTATCTCAAGTCCAAACTTTCATTTCAGCAAATGTATTTATGGAACAAAAGTCTGAAAGGATTCCACAGGAGAAACACACACACACACACACACACACACAAAGAAAAACCTGACATAGCCAGCACGAATGCAAAAAAAGTAAACTCACGCAATCAGATAACTGGTGATCAGTGTCATATTCATTTGTGGATCTACGCTGGATGCTGACTTTCAGATGCTCAATAGGTTCACTTCTCACAAAGTTTAAGCACATGATGCCAGAATATCAGCGTCCCTACAGGTGTGTCCTGATCTGCTTTATTCAGCTCTTACTAAGGAGGAAAACCACTTAGAGCACTGTAACTCGGACCAACACTCAGTCAACTATCAGAGAACTATGTCTCTTTACAGAATGTAAGGGGGGAAAGGAAATGTGTAAATTGTATTTTTTTTCTCTCTCTCAGTGAAAGTCTACTGAGGCCCTGAGGTTTAAGAGGCAGAGACAAGTGGGCACGAAGCTGCTAAAGGAGAGACTGTAATGGTCATGACTACAGATTTACCCAGCGGAGCAGAGAAATGGGCTTAAGGTCTCAAAATCAAACAAGACAGACACGAAAAACAAGAGACGTCCTGAATGACAGTGAGAAGCTGGCCAGAACATTGACTGGTTAATGAGCCAAATGTCCATTAGACATACTGTCTGAGCCGTCCGACGAAATACAAGAGACAAGTCAGTGAGGACAGAGCGCAAACTGAACAAACAAGACACGGTGGGTAGATCCAACTACCTTTCAACATGAAAATAATTAGGCATGAGGCTGGGAGCTGGCCAGCAACAGTGGGGATCAACAGACCACAAGTACAACTTGTTTTCATCATTTATCAATACTACAGCAATCTGTCTACTCAGAGAAAATAAAGCATTATAAGGAAGCAATGCAATATTGATTTTTGGATGATGCATGTTAATTCATTAAATACATACTGAAAAAGTTCATGTGTTTTTCCTCTATTAATAGTAGCTGCTATGCCTGAACATTCAAACCCGAACTTGTGAACTTTGCAAAGCAAATCAGAGATATGTGGTATTTGAGGATTGCAAGTTGCACGCCAACAGTTTTCAAACCCAACCAGGACCAAACAAGGCTTAAAAGGATTTGTCGATTGTTGCCTAAAGCACACAGAAAAGCTAAGATTTAGCCATCCTTTAATGGCACAAAGTCTAATTGTTTAACACAAACTTAATGAAATATAAAAAATTTGAAAACATTTGTTTAAGAAATGAAATTGTTTAATTTGAATGGATGTAACCAAAGGACCCTAACGCTAACCCTAACAGGGCTGGAATAGTTTCACAACTCTGAAAAACATTAGACAGAGTGCAAGCAGTAATTAAGGCAAATGGTGAAAACACCAGACTCTGACGTTCAGTGGAAAAAGTACCAACAAAGTTCAGCTAAAAAAAAAAAAAAGTATTCAACAGCACAAGAGAATTATCTGACCAAAACGTGTTGGAGTTTAATAAATGATGAAACGTTTTCGGCAGTAGACTTTTGACCCCACTGTATGTGCAAAGATATGCACCCACAAACACGCGCGCGCGCACACACACACACACACACACACACACACACACACACACACACACACACACACACACACACACACACACACACACACACACACACACATCCAGTCTAACTGAAAGTAATGGGAGGATGGTAGGGGGGAGTTGGCAGGGAGGAGTTTATTATCGAGATCATCATGAGTCTTCGTTGCCAGAGTCGTCCTGGTTGTCGTAGCGTCTGGTGGACATCCCATCGTCCTCCACGGCAGTGATGCCGCCCGCCTCACCTACAGACTCCATCTCGCTCTCATCGTCCTCATCGTCTTCTTCCTCCATGTCGTCGTCATAGAGGTCATCGTAGAGGAGGTCTGAACTGCTGTCCTGAGAGGGAACTCTGGTCTGGACGCAGTACTCCGCCAGCGTGGTCGGCACCTTGACGCCGTCGCGCTCAGCCTCCGCTGCTGTTGACATTACCTGCTTCCTGTTGGGGAATCAGAAATAAACTTTAAAACAGTGATAAAGCAATTTATTAACTTTAAGTGAACAGAATGTGTAAAAAATATGAAGTTATACGTTCTGTGTAGCACACCTGATAATCTCTGCGTACTCCTTATCTTTGCCTTTGCTGTCCCTCCACTTACGAAACATGACAGAGGCGTCCACATTAGCTGGAGAGAAGGTGTTGGGCTCATTTAGCAGAGAGATCACACTGAGCAGGATAGTCCTGATCACAAAAGAAAAGAACACAGACACGGAAAATTAGAACATTAAAACCTCAGGTCTGGTTGTCATAAAAAGCCCAAATGTTTTGAAACTTTATAGCCTCCTGCAGATGCTGCTCCATCTCTTCCCCCCATGAGGTTCAATTACATCCAGTCTGCTTGGTTTTTTATTTCACACTCAGCACTTTACCTCAACTCTCTGAATATTGCTGATCTGCTAAATTCTGAAGAAATTCACAAAGCTGCCCTAAAGGGGTTTCTCCTTTTTTTTAGATGACGCACAGAACAAAGTGTTTTCTAAAAAAAAAAAAAGGGTTTTAAGCTTCAGCAACCTGGGCTTTCCTCTTCAAAATAGACAT
Organism: Callopanchax toddi; assembly: GCA_006937965.1. NCBI lineage: Eukaryota > Metazoa > Chordata > Actinopteri > Cyprinodontiformes > Nothobranchiidae > Callopanchax > Callopanchax toddi. The sequence continues at coordinate 26,071 of SSNR01000321.1, read as the reverse complement.
ATTTCAGCAATTCTGATATGTATTTCTCTGTAAATTTATAAATAGTAACTAGTTGGGAGTAAAAACACTTCCATCCCACAAGACTCATAAACAACTCCAGATTAGTTTTGACTGGACTGATCTCAGAAAAATGTCAAAGCAGTTCATGCAAATAATACTTTATAAACTTTTACACTACCATGAATTTCACATTACATGAGTATTTACATAGAATTATGAGGTTATTTGAAGAGGAAATTAATTAGGGAAATAGGATGAGGGATGATTTTCTGACTGGAATTTCATAATAATTCTTCAAGAATACCCATAAAATGTGAATATCATGGCAACAACAAGGTTTTAAAATAGCATCTGCATAAACTACTATAAAACTTTTAAGATATGATTTGTTTTAAGCCTGTTTGTGACTAGCCGTTAGCTTGTCTGCTCCATCAGAACTAATCTGTTTTTCCAAACTGAGATTTTTCAAAGAGCCATCTACAACAGGTAAGATACCCGGTACTAATTGATTAAAACATTTCCCCAGAAGCTCATTTTAAGGTTTGACTCGCTCTTTTAAAAGTAAGAACTTCAATATCGAGCACAAATATGCAAATCCTTTATGTTCTCACATTTTTTTATGATATCACACAGCTCTTTCAGGGATCCAAACATTCTTTATATAATATTTTTTTAAGTTTAGGATCGTACTCCCAAAGAGACGTAAACACACTTTGATGTGAAACACATTTGAAGTTTCCCTTTAATCTCCAGCTTTCTTATTATGCGTTGTTTTAAATCGGTTATAACTCATACCCAACATAACAGATACCACTTTTTTTAAAAGGAAAAAAAAAGCAGCTCAAACACAGAATGAGTCACACATGACATTTTATAAAGAAACTACCTGACGTTCTGGGTGGGGTTCCACCTCTCTGATGGCAGCTCCCCGCTCTGTGGGTCGTCGACGGGAGGGTGCAGGATGGAGATGCACACATCTCCGTTCTGCAGGGAGAACAAATATAATATATATATTTTTTAATCTAAATTTAAAATCATATATAATTTAAAAATGAGCATCCATGCCTTTTGATGATTCAGACAACAATAAAGCACATATCAGCTGACACACAAACTAAATGCTCTGCTCACATTCAGACAGGAGGACAACATGCCACAAAAATACTCTAAGACCAGATATTTCTGGTTTAAAAAGATTTCTAAATGATAGAAATGACCCTATAAGGATCAAAGCTGTGCAAATTTCTTAGATAATAAAGAAAAGGTCTGTTTCCTAAACACAGACACTAAAATTAAAATTGTTTTTTGCAGATACAACTGTAAAATCAATGCTCAAATATTCCTACACAGTCTGAAATTTGATCCATGGATGAAGACAGGAAAGTGAGCAGATTGTGATATTTTTCCCTTCTGCTTTTCCTTTGTCGTTTTGAATGAAAAAAAGAGTGTGTTTTATATATATTATATATATTGAGGATAGGCAAAATATACAGATTTTCAGAGTCCTGCAGAGGGCGGATTCAGCACTCAAGAAGAAACTTTCCTCAGTGCATTGACAGAGCTGACATTCACTGTGATGTAGATGGAAATATGTGTCCAGACAGACGGGAGCGTCTAGATGTCCATGACTGATCTGCTGCACCGTCTGGTTTACAGGATCTTCAGTTTCTAAACTACTACAGTCTGGTTTACTGAGCCAAAGGGAGTTTATTCTTTGTAAATGGTTTTCTTTCAGTTGAACAATGCTGTGAAAAGTTGTAAATATACAGTATAAAGTCAAGTGTATTCAGTGTCTTGATCTTTCTTCTAGTTTTCTAAATGCCTTGCATGTAATGCTGTCTGGACTTTACATTGGGCAGCACTTCCAGAGTCATCTGTCTCAATGAAAACATGGCTTAACCATGTGACTGTTGTTTATATGATGCTGGTGTCAGAACTTGTCATTCTGTTGTGAGAAATGCGCCAAAGCTATTGAGAAAAACTGTAAGCATTCTACCGCTGAACCTTCAATCTACACATTAAAGTTGATTTTTTAAGGCTCAGTTCTCGAGCTTTTAATAATTAAATGTGAGTTTTGAGGGTCCAAAAATTGCATAAAAAAGATAAGTGTGTCACACGATTGTGACAAGAAACACAGTCCATAAGAAAGGCAACCCTCACTTCCAGTATTAGAAACATGTTAGCTAATCTATTAGAGAATATTTTAATCAACAAAAGGATTTTTTCAAACATTTTTTTAGAATTTTAAATCCCATTTCTGGGCCATCCTCAAGCCCTCAGACCAAGATTAACAAGTTAAAAATGCTGTAACATCCACAAAAATACTAAACAACTCAAAGAAGGAAAAAAAAATGGTCTAAGAAATGGTTTCAGCCAACAAACACTGCTCTACAAAAACCTTCACATATGCAACAACTTCAATACAACATAAAGAACAACATCAAAACACAGATAATGCACCAACATCTAGATTACATGAAAATGTCCAAGACTATTATTTCTCTAGCCTAAAAGCATAACCTATAAAATAAAGCCCACGACATGTGTTAGATTTATAAAACAAAAAGCCTTTTACCTCGTAGATGTTTGGGTGCCACATCTTGGTGAGGAAGCGAAAAGTAGGAGGGGAGTATGGGTAGTCGACTGGGAACTTGATGTGAGCCTGGAAGAATAAACAGACAGTCAGGGTTCATAGACTCTCAGTCATTTGAGCCAGTGTTGAGACTTCAGCTTGATTCAAAACAGGATGGTTGAAGTTACAAATAAAAAAAAACTCCCACTAAAACTCCTCTGACTGAACTGAACATCATTCTATTGGCCGGAGAGAAAAACATCAGCAAACAAAAACATCTCTATTAGTAAAAGGAATGTAAATTCCTACGAGCTCAATTTAAATGTAGAATTATAGAATCATATATATTTTTCCTGTTAGAATACATTCAAACTGGAGTAATACTACAAGTTCATCTCCCTTTTTCAGAGTAATAGACTCTCCTTTGACTGGTTGACTAGCAGCACTTGAACCACTGACACTTCCCGCAGCCTTTCATCTAAAGATTGCATAAAAATATATGTCCAAACATATACTTGGACACCTGCTAATGTGAAGCAGCTGACAATATATCCTTACTAAAACTCTTGATTTTTTAAGCACTACACATTCAAATATTTTATCAGGCTCTTTTCTTTTCTAAGTCTTGTGCAATTATGTAGTTGAGAGAGCTGGAGGCTTGGGTGTGTTCATGCCAGCCTCAAATTAACTGCAGCCAGTCAGATAAGACTATCATCATTCCATAGTCACTACAGAACGCTGCCTGCTGCACATGTTAGTCAAAAAGAGAAAAGCCAATATACCATGCTCAAAATTTTACTCACTAATCTCAAATTTTCATATGTCAAAAAGCAACTTGACACAGCTCAGGTTTCAGAATATTATTTTACATTATTAAATAAATACTACATTTTAACCTAAACCTCTAAATGTGAATATATTTGTGATTATTACTGTTCCCTTTTGCAGAATGAAAATCATTATAACTGGATTCTATTATTTTTTACAGCTTTTTGAAATTATTTGTCATGCACTTATTTGTGGTAACCCAAACTGAGGCTGAGAAGCATTCCTTTTATTTGGCATGGCATATTTTATTCTACAATCAACATAGTTCTGGTGGGTTCTTTGTATAAACAGAAACATATTGTCCCTGTACAGAACAGCACAGTACAATCATTACCTTAGGTAAAGTAAGAATAGGAAAATCCTTGAGTTAAAAGGGTTGGCAGACTGAGGCATCAATAAACACCATTTCTAAAAGAGCTGAGAGGTTTTCTGAGTGCAACAAATTCTTATAATCATTTTATGATTTAGATTCAACCTTAACAAACACAAAAAGGAGAAATGATTCATTTTCTCTTCAAGTAACTTTACTACATTGCTGGAGATAATGGCAAAAAAGAAAGATTAACATTTTTTTGCATCCTCTTCCATCATCATTTAATTACTTGTTAGTATTTATAAAGAGGAATGTCTCCATTCTTGAACACCATGTTCACTTAGCAGCATGTGATCATGACATTTTAATTCTCATCTTCATATGTTTTCACTAACTGGACACATTAGGACATCAGGTATCAGAAAATAAAACATAGACTCTGTGTCTCTAAGATCTCTCTGTTGTAAATTGTATCAAATTAATTCAGGCATTCTCATGCTAAAACAATTATGGACAAAAGAAATCACCTTTATGGCAGCTTATGAATCTCCAGAATGATCACACACAACACTGTATGTGCTGAACACAGGTTTCCATCTTTAACTTTAACTTTCAAGTCTTTAACTAAGTGTACTGCAATTTTGTGTTAAGAATAAATTGTTTAAATGTTGATTCTCTGACGTAGTTTGAGCCATAATTCTAATTCTTGCCAATGGAGTTTAGTGGGGGTCTTTTTTTTTATACCCAATTCTCACATTAGCAGAAGCTCAGTAGGTGTAGCGTTTGCCATGCATCTAATTTGAACTCCGCTCCTGCTGGTTCATCTTGTTTCAGTTTCGTTGTTGTGTCCTTGGGCAAAACCCTTCACCTACACCGCCTGCTGTGGTGGTCTGAGGGTCCGGTAGCGCCCGTATGTGGTCACTTTGCTTCTGTGGCTACAATGTAGCTCACTGCCATCAGCGTGTGAATGAATGACTGACTGACTGATGTAAATTGCTTTGTGGTCCATGACTTAGAAAAGTGCTGTACAAATGTGGGACATTTACACGTTAACAATTAATCTGTTGTCTATTTTATAAACTTTGTTGCATTTCTTTGCTTCTCTACCATCATTTCTTTAGTGTGTTGCTAACTGCATTTTCTAGATAAAATGTATTTTTTCTAAAGATACATTGATCAGTAAAATAACTAAATATTATTACAGGTATATTTTTTTTCAGTTACATAAAGACTCAAATAACTAAAATTATAGATGTTCTGCTTGTGATTTGAAAATATTCCCAGCTTTTCTAAACAAGGCATTTGTGCATTATGTTAGCATGTTAAAAACAAGCATGTTAGAAAAAAGGTAACAATTCTTAACTGCAGATAATGTGTTTTATTAATTTTAAGTTAGATGAAATCTGTTTAATGAGCTCTTACTGTATCCCTGATCCCTTTTTATGACACATTTGTTGGGTCTTTTACACGTTGGCCCTCAATCTGCCCAAGCAGAGGGATTCCCACTTTAGAGGGATTATTTTTAGGTGTGGATGGAAATAATTATCTGACCCCAAGGTCTAAAAACATACAGGTACATCTAAAAAATGTGAATACTGTGAAAGTTCAATTTTTTTGTAATCCGTTTCATAAAGTGAAACTCGTGTTATATTAGATTCATAGAGTGAAATGTTTCAAGCCTTTATTTCTTGTCATTTTGATGATTTTGGGTTACTTCACATAATGAAAACCCAGTATTCAGTGTCTCGTAAAATTTGAAAATTACATTAAATCATTTTGAAAAAGAACTATTTATCAGGCTACTGGGTACCGGTATGTTCATTTCTTTGCACTCAATAGCTTGATTGGGTCTCCTTTTGCATGAATTACTGCATGGAGGCGATCAGTCTTTGAAAAAGGAAATCAGCATCTCCTGAACCAGAGACGTCAGAAGCATCTTACCTGGGCTAAGGAGGAAAACAACCGTACTGTTGATCAGTGGTCCAAAGTCCTTTTTTTTTCAAATGAGTAAATTTTGTGTGTCATTTGGAAATCAAGGTCCCAGAGTTTGAATGAAGAGTGGAAAGTGACAGAATCTCCATGTTGCTTGAAGTCCAGTGTGAAATGTCCACAGTCAGATATGATTTGTGGTCAAGTCATCTGCTGGTGTTGTGTGTTTTCTGAGGTTCACAGTCAATGTAGCCTCTATCAGAAAATGTTAGAGCACTTTATGCTTCCTTCTGCTGACAAGCTTTATGGAGATGCTGATTTCAGTTTCCAGCAGGACTTGGCACCTGTCCACACTGACAAAGGTACCAAAAGCTGCTTCAATCACCATGATGTTACTGAGCTCTGATTGGCCAGAAAACTAGCCTGATGCGAACCCCATAGAAAATCTATGAGAGACACCAGACTCAACAATATAGATGATATTTCACTACATGTGTAATGAATCTATATAAAATATGAGTTTCACTTTCTGAAATGACTGAGTGACAACAAATATTGAAGTTTTTCATGACATTCTAATTTTTCAGATGTACCTGTACTGTGCAATATAATACTGCCACAGACTGCAAAACAACAACTTTGGTGATAAATGTCAAGTAAATTAAATAGAAACAACCTTATAATAAATGACACAAAAAAAATCTCAGTTCTAAGCAACTACAGCCTACAACTCACACAGAATCAGCCACATTACTCAAACCAAACAATCGCTGAGTATGTAACACTACAAAACAATGGTAAGCATGTTCTGTGTGGTTACCAAAGTACCGCTTGTGGCCATAAAGCTAAAATGGGTTTTATATGACAATCACCATACAGTTATGTGAGGGAGGACCAAGAATGGAGGGAGAGCAAATAAAACAGACGTGGAAGTGAGATGTTAAACTTTGATTTTGGATAAAGTTACTGTAGGTGCACAACGTGACTAGCTGCAAGAGTCCCTCTGTATTTGTCATTCTGAAATAAAAACACAAGGAGTTTGTCCCACCTTGAAGTAGCCTCCCTCATACAAGGTGTTTGGGGGACCAAAGATAGCCACTTCCCAGTTGTAGAGGTCAGACTCCTCTACCAGGGTGATGCGGAAGCCCTCCACCGGCTGCTCCTGCAGAGACTTCAGCTCCATCATCAGGGCCTTCTGGGAACTGGGGGTCGCCTGGTGGGCCATGTTACCTCCACTTGGGACACCAGTGGCCACAGGATCTGTGTAACTGAAGAGAGGACACAAGTCTCATGAGTTTCATGTTACAGTCAAGCACTTAAGATTTCAGGATTGTTTTTTTTTTTCCCCCTCTCCATTTAATGATCAGAAACGGACTCAAAGGCAAATAGATACCTGCAATCCTTTAGCTTGTTTTGTTTTATGGAAGTTTGCTGCTAGAAAAAAGCTGCACCAAGAATTTAAACGCAGACACCCTACGTGGCCTGCCAAGCAACGCTCAGTTCGGAGGCCCTTAAAGGGGTAAAAGCAAAGTTAATAAAAGGTGTTTACCTCTATTTCCTTGCACTGTGATATGTATTCGGTTTGTTACAGCCGAAACCTGGAAGGTAAACTCATTTGCTTTGTGTTAACCACGGGATCGGGAACAGAGAGGGTTTTCTCTTAAAGCTACGGCTGCTCCTCTTGTTTCCAAAATTCTTTGTGTGCCAGTGTTGACAGTTGACATGGAGCAAGTATCAGTGTTTGTCACGGTCTCCTGTGGCTCATTCTTGGGCTCCAAAGAGGAATGTCGCTGTCCATGCCATCTCTCCGAGCTACTGGTTCGGTTCGGACAGCCGCTCAGCTGATCCCTGCTTGTTTATGTTTGTTTATCTGCTCTCCAGCAGTCTCAACTTCTCCACACGTCAGCTAAACCCCCACCGAGCAACTTCGTTCAGATGGAGCAGGTTTTCTGCTCCCTGCAGTCCCCTCCAGCACAGCAGCGGCGTAAAAAAACTGAGAAATTCGAGTCCACGATCGCATAAAAAAGGAGACAGCAAGTGAGAGGTTTATTCTCGCGAATTACAGTGGATTTAATCGATTTTTATTTTCCTCCCATCGATGCTTCCGGCTATCATTGCGCGTGTCTGCGGAACGTAAGGCGCGTACACGGCCCTGAACGTGACGTGCGCGCAACCCACGTTCAGAAAACATAAAAGTTATTTGTACGATTTAAGTCACTTTTACATGTCGATTTGGTTATAAAAACAAGAAAAATGTTGAACTTTTGATTTTAAAAATAACAGCTAAATTGGAGGCAATTATCAACTGAAAATATAATTAGCATTAGTTTTATGTTAGTGTCATTTATTTAAAACATGAACTTTACTGATGAAAACATGATTCTTTAATCATCAAGTCAAAACTCTTGTAGATGGCAGTTTTAACCTTTGTCTTAACATGCTCCTTTTTGATTTCCTCATTTCCTGCATTTACATTAAAGTGAGATCTAGGCTGGTGGTCATATATTGAGTTTTCGAAGGAAAGTTTGTGTTTTCTTTTCTTTACTCTTGTGAAATATGCTGTATTTTGGGGGGATACTTCATCACATTTTATCAGGTAAATTGTCAAAAATTTCAATAGACATTAACTCAGCCATTTCTCAATGAATATAAACATCTTACTTAAAATCGATCTAGAACCATTTAATAATTTTTCTTTAAATAAACAGACTTATTTATATTTGTTGTTTTTGAAACTTATATCTGTTCTGTTAAGGTTTTATTGTGATTTTTTACGTGATGTAGGTGAGCGACGTCAAACAGGAACAGCTTGACAAATCAAGATGGCGACCTACGCCGAAGCAGGAAAGAGGTTTCAGTTTAAATAAAACTGATTCTGAGACAATTTTTTAAATCGTAGTGCCAGCGCGATTGGGTATAATTTGGATTTCGTGAAGACAAGACGGAGCAGATACCGGTGAGATGGTTTCTTAATTATGTATGAGCTGGGTTTTTATGAGGGGCGGTGGCAGCAGAGAACTCTTAACGTTACAGCAAGGCCACAAGAGAAGCTAGCGTATTAGCATAAACTGTTTCTTTCCTCGAAGACCATTATTTAGTGTTTAGATATGATTGTCAATGAATTATTTAGACGGTCTTTATCTCTTCTTAATGTAAGCAAAGCTAAACTAAGTTGAGTTATTTAACTTCCTTATGTTGTTAGCTGTTAGCCCATAATGCGATAAGCTTGTGGCTAAAGCTATCGCAAATTTAGCCGAATTTATATAACTTAACGTAATTTTATGAACCACAAGTAAGGCTATGGTACTTTAAATGACCTGCTCATAAAAGGACTGTATTTCACGTTTGAAAAACTAAATACTGACACAATTTCTTGTGTACACACGCAGTTTAGTTAGCTAACCCATTTGGTTCTGTTGTTTTCACATCAGGAGTAAACATTTACTAACTCTTAATCTGACAATATACTAAGCTGGCAAATACACAGTGTGGTATAGAGGGGTTGTAACTTTTACCACCACTGTTAGCAACTAACTAGAGGGTAACTGCAAATGTAATGACTTTAAGTTAACTGAGGAAATTCGATAGATCACAAGATACCTCTTGTACTGGTCATGTGTGGTCCATGGCGGATTGATTTTAGGAATGAGTATGGCAGGCTGTTGTAACATATAATAAACCGTCCTGTCATCGATTACTCTTTTAGCCATCTCCCCAGGCCAATTTATATTCTTACTAGTCATAACTGAAAATAAAGATATTTACAATTACATTCTGTTTCATGGTCCCCACAACTCGGATTGTAAAAGGGAAAAAATTAAAGTCAGATATCTTAGAGTCATTTAAAAAGTTGAGGTGACTGTTTTAACATTTATCAGAAGGAATGGATATGTATCACAGAAATCCATACTTAATTTCCTCTTGATCTTGAAGGGCATTTCAAATATCCAGAAGAGCTGCATTCCTATCAACAGTCATCATTTCAGATATGTTAAATGTTATTCCTTCTTGAGCAAATGACATCACTTTTTCCATTCTTGTTTATTAGGCTTTCAGTCCCAGGTATCTACAAGTACATTTGTCTTATCTAATTGATGATATCTGAAACAAAATCCTGACTAGTATGTTCTCACATTTCAGGTATTTAGTGTAATTGTTGACGGTCATTATTTACATTTCAACTGCTTTATGTAAAAGAAAAATCCCATTAACTTCTTAATAGCCATCTAAAGCATCTTTACAAATGTAAGTCATTGTTGATAATAGTCATTTTTCTAAATATTGCTGGCTGAAATAGTTTTTTGAGTTTTCGTAATGACTACTGGATCTTCCTAATTACATCATTACAAGTTTGTTTTCTTTTGGGTGGGTGAGGAGGGGTATTCAATTTTTTTATTAGCTATATACAAAATATTTGGTAATTTTAAATATCTAAAATAAAAATGAATGACCTAATAAAAACTACATTGTAGAAATATAAATTTTAAGCTTATTCCAATCCAACATATATTAAAAACTTCTATTTACATTGCAGTTATTCTATATGTTGATTGTGGGTAAGACTAATAGCATTCTGGATAGTTGAAAGGTTAACTTTTACTTGGGGGGGGGGGGGGGGGTGGGGGGGGGGGGGGGGGACTGAATTATGAATATCTGCTTTGAAGAGCTCATCTATTTTATGGTAAATTGGCTTTTCAAAACCACACACAAGCAAAGAGCTGAAGGATGCTAAGAGCTTTGAGGTTGCTTGCTTGTTTTCACTGATTTGAAGAGTGCACATAGTACTTAATTTAATGTCAATTATTTCTTTAAAATCTGGCCTGTTTGCTCTAGTAAATAACTGTGTAAGTGAATTATCTAAACTAACATATCAAAGTTATGTGCTAATGCTAAACAAGCTTCAATAAAGCAGTGTAATCTACAAACATATGTTTGTCCCTACTTTGAATATAACTGTTACATTGGATCAGCTTTTACATTTAATGCGCTCTGTACAGTAAAGCTAACTTGATAAGCAATAACTACCCAGGTAAAGGAAAAAAGTAATTTAAAACCTTGTTTTTACCATACTACTGCTTATATTTCCTTTATACTCTGTATTTTAGGATACAAAAACACAACTTTCTATTGGCATTTTCAATATAAAAAAATCATGGCTCTCATTTCTGTATTTTCAGAGAATAAATGGCTGCGAGGAAGTCTGGCACAGATGCATACAACAATGGCAAGAGCTTAATTTTTATGTTATTTATGAACTGTGAATGAAAGTCATGTTTTGAGATTTAAAAATGTAACATTATGTATATCCCAGCATCTGTTGTTCAAATTATTGAATTGAATTTTTTGTTTTGTTTGTTTATTGTTGATTTTGCACATTATACAAAATTGTATTGTGTACACTAGATGAGGCAGATGGGGGTAGGATTTAAAAAACATTAGCTTTCTCCTACCCCTTTTCTAACTGAATAGGACAGTTTTCATTTTTTTGGTGTGTGATTGTTACTGCTATTTTAACTATAATGTCTATAATAACTGTTTTTTTTTTTTTATCATGTTCGAAATAAAGATTTCATTTATTCATTATTCCTTTTTTTGGCTTTTTCCATGCACAGGCCCCATCAGCTACCTTGATGACGTTCCCTTCAAGATAAATGATAAATTCCGCTGCCCAGCAAAAGTGGGGTTGCCCGTTGGTTTCTGTATGCCGGACTGTGGCAGTTTACTTGCAGATGCACAGGTTAGTCAGGTACAGAGGGATGCAAATTTGCACGGGTGTGCAGTAAAATCAACCAAGTGATTCTAGTTACATAGTTGGCATTCCACCATTTAAAACTAATATTGTATTGAGTAATGATGCTCTTGTATGATCATGGATTATAAAGCACATAATCTTTTCATTAAGGTACTTAAGGGAGTACCTGGTGCTGATGTTTGGTACCCACACCTCCATTGTGGGTTTGCCTCTGGGGGTGGGGGGGGGTGGAGGCACTGCAACGTCTTTGTGTCACTGAGCATATAGGCAGTATGAGCGCTTCTTCGCAGCACCCTGCAACTGGATGCGAAACTCACAACGAGCTGCTCAGCTCATGCTGCAGCTTGTCAGTGTGTAGTCACGGACTGTGCGATTGATACCGCTACGTAGCATACATGAAGGAGCGTTGTGGCAGAAGGAGCTGGTGTGCATTTATGATGTTTACCATGCTTGCGCACCATTTGTGTGCACACCTTAAAGCCGCACTCTGGAGGATTTCATCAGGAGAGCAGTTTTTGAATCTAATGTCCAAAGGCTCCTCCTCAAAACATCTCGACACGCGCGTCCGGTCGCGTGTGCGCGCGTGCACGCGGCGCATATACTTCGGACATGAACTGTACAGCTCAATGTGTAGGGTTTAATCACTCACGGTTCACAATCTTATTCCAATACTACGAGGGTCTGATAAGCCCTCTCTGTCCCTGCTGCTTCTGATATTAGCTCTGTTAGCAGAGAGCTGCTGCTGGACTCTGAAGCTGAACTTGACTCGACCCTGGATGAACTTTCTGACCAAAATAAATGCATAATCCTGTCAAGCCTTGCCATTCTGTGAGGTGAAAGGTTTAAAAATTAAAATAAATCCATCTTTAGCTGGGGAATGGGTAGGTTTTTAGTAGAAATGAGCTGTGAGTCCTCAGTGAACGGCTGAGACAGCAGAGAAACACACAGAGCGTCCTGTACGACAGCGCCCCCTACTGGTACAGGTTTGGTTGATGCGTGTGCATGTTGAGAGAATGCAGAAATTTGAATTTCATTGGCTGAAAAATGTCGGCGGCAAGAAATAATGGAAAGGGGTCTCTAGGAGGAAGGAGGGTCTTCATCAGAATGACAGATGTTGTGGAACTCAACCCATAGATCATAGTTTAGACCTGAAATATCATTTAAAACATTTAGAAAACTTTGATACAGAGAAAAATGCTCCAGAGAGCCGCTTTAATATAAAATTCAGTCTGTGTGGTGATGCATCTTTCTTTCTTTGTGCATTGGGTGCCCTGAAAAGTGCTATATACATCTTAGTCATTATTATTATTATTATTCCTACGGTTTTAATTAGTATTAATATTATTTCAACATAAAAGCCTAAAGTCACTCCCCACAAGCTTGTGTGACATGCTTATGTTTGAAGATGTGAGGAAGAGGGTTTGAATTTTAAGGGACAACAAACAGAAGACCAACAGATGTATGATGTTTATGAAATCATCCAGTGCATATTATTAATGTTCAGTAGCTCAATACAAATTAAATTAATTGTGAAAATATGTTTTCCATTTAATCAAAAGGCACACGTGCAGCCATGGACATATTTTTTTCCATTTTACATAAGACCAGAAAGACATGGGGAGAAATCTTTAGAAACTTGGATTGCTTAGATTATAGATGTATATAACTATTAAGAATTGAGTAAAAAGCTGAGCTCGCATTGTCTCTGAATTATTTTCTGTTAGGCCCCTACCTGGGGAGCATACATGTTCTTCACGTGCACCCCCCACCATCCACTGCCGGGGAATACAGATGGATCTGTATCCGTTTCATCATATTTCCTGGTCATTTTCTGCCAGCTAACTTGTTTTTTAAATTTTTTTCTTGTCTCTGGCGCCCCACTATTTGAGAAGTACTGCTGTAAGGTGACAGTTGTGTTGTTAGTTTTAAAGAGCTAAGGAAATCTTCTTGCCATATTTTTCCTTTTATTGTTTTCAGTATTAGAGTAGTTACTCCAACTTTGCCATTTATTTAAATAAACTTATTTTCAAGTTGTTTAGACATTAGGCCTGAAATTTAGTACCTTGAGATTGTTGTTTTCAATAATATTTATTTCTGTTTCCCCCTCATTTGTCTGCTTCATCCTAAACAGTATGACTTTTCACTGGAGAGGCGTAGTGTACGCTGGGGCATAGAACTCGCTGAGGCCAGAGCAGCAGCAGCCAGAGCAGAAGAGGCAGCCTCCAAGCAGAATGCAGAGAGCAGGGAATCTGCAGCCCAGGCCCAAGACATTGATGGTGGCGGTGGCATAAACCCTCGGTCTGTTGCAGATGACCAGGACCTTCTACCACCAGCACTGAATCCAGTTCTGGCAGGACTGAGTCACAATGCCATCCTCACTCCACTGCCTGCCCCTAGCCTTGGCCCCAGAAAAGCCCAACCTAACAGTCCGCAGCCACACCACCTCAATCTAGCTGACTTTGAGCGGGAAGAGGACCCCTTTGACAAGCTGGAACTTAAAACTTTAGATGATAAGGAAGAGCTAAAAAACATCCTACAGAGCCAGCCCCAACCTCAGCCACCTTCCTCAGTATCTCCACCAGAGGTGTCTCAGCAGAGGTCGGCATCTCGTGGGAACAGCCCATCTCCAACCAACACCACCAGCATTTCAACCAAACCAGGCTATGCCCACAAACCAAATGGCTTGGTTACCTTGCTGGATATGGACAAAGTCTCGTATACAAACCCAGCTTCTGGCAGAGTAGCGTTTGACTCGGACGATCGGCCTTGTAACATACGCTCACTGACTTTTCCCAAACTTTCTGATTCTGGTGACCCAGAACCAGTAAAGTACAGTCCTCGCCCAGCACCTATTTCTGCTCCTCGACAGAACCTACCAGATGGCAGCCCGCCGACCCTACCAAAAACACAAGTCATTGTTGCTTCCGATTCTCCCAGCCACAACAAGAGCAGCACATCAAAACTGGTAAGGGACCATACGGCACATCTGTGAAAAGTCTGTGTGCAGAAACAATAGAAGATTAACAGAAAATTATAAACAAAAAATATTCTTACCACCAGGCCAACCCAGGGTCGGGGTCCTCTGGCCTGCCATGCGGTGGAGCTCTTCTCAGTATGACGCCCAGTGAACGTCAGTGTGTGGAAACGCTTGTGGGCATGGGCTACTCGTATGAGGAAGTCCTGCGGGCCATGCAGAGACAAGGGCAGAGTGTGGAACAGGTTGGACTCTGGATCACACCAAAGCACTGAAAATTGCCTCACTAACACATTTGTTGTTTAAGTATATACCTAGATTAAAATAAAGGACTTGTATTACCCTGTTTGTTGTCTGAAGAAAAAGCAAGATATATGGAGTTAAAATTTTATAAACCCAATGTAATTTAAACCAACCACATTGTCTACAATGAATTTACCAAGAAATCAAATACAGTGATAGGCTTGCACAACGCCTCAGAAAATAACATGATTTGTTCTTGCAAAATCTAATCTTTTAAAGACACACTTGAGTCATCATATGCTAAGAAGAATGTGTTCCTATCAGTTAACATTTACTTGTCTGTCCAAGGTACTGGACTATCTGTTTGTTCATGGTCGTCTGTGTGAGCGGGGCTTTGATGCAAGCGCAGTGGAAGAATGTTTAGACTTGTACCAGTGCTCAGAAGAAAAGGTTTGTTCAACACAGAATTAAAAAAACACTGCCCATGAATTGCATTTGTTATCTTTTGCAATATTAAGTTTTCCTTTTTTCCCCAGGCCTTGCAGTATCTTGAGCTCATGTCGAGGTTTGGTGAAATGGGATTTGAGCGGGATGCCATCAAAGAGGTGCTGCTGGTCCACAACAATGATCAGGACAAGGCTCTTGAGGATCTGATGGCCCGTGCTGCTGCTAGCTGAGCCCAGCTAGTCAGCTAACCAAACCTATACCCAGGGCATGCGTCCCGCTACCACCCTACAGCCCCTTTTCCTCATATCTCTCAATGCCCTGACCTTTGCCTTTGGCTGTGGAAAGGACAGCTGGGAGACTTTCTCTTTGTGCTAAAACATACTATGTCTCAGCACTTCTGAAAGTTCATGTGCCTAGATTGGATTGAGTTATAACTAACAATAAATGGTGGTTTCAGGGACTGTCATTAAAGAGTAGGAAGAATGGCGGAGCTGGGGAGGAGAGATTGGAAGATGTGGGCTGTGGCGTTTTGTTGCCATTCTTTTTTTGCTTCTTCTTGGAAGTGTTCATTTGAATACAGGTGAAACTGCAGAATGAAATGGGGAGGAGCCATTGGTAAGCTGTGTACGCATCACTAAAAGACTGGTATGGACTTTGGAAACTCCCAAATTACAAAGCTGCCATCTTCAGCTTCTGAATGCAGACCTAGTAAATGGTGGTGAAGAAACGGCCTAAAAGAGGCTTGCTCAAACTGAAATAACTTAAAGTAATAAAATAAAAGGCACAGTCACCATACAGAGCTGACTCATAAAGTGCCCTCTGAGCTGTTGTGCCCAGGACCTATTTCTGTTCTACGTCATGCTTTCTTATATTAATGTCTTATTTTTTGTTAACTTGGGACACTTTTCATGTGTCAGTTTAAGGGTTGCATTTTTTTGCTTTCTGTTTTAGGAATTGCAGATTAGATAATTTGTCATGATAACTCAGACTCATAAGAGTACATATGCCCTGTTGTTCTCATTGACCTGCACTGGAATAGCCTGCTACAGTTGGGAGCGATGGGGAAAGTTCCTGTTTGGAGAATTAAAAATATTCTGTGACCCACCGTCACTGCACAGGCACAAATGTCTCATAATTCACATTTTATTTAAAATAGTACACTGACACTTTGATTTAAGAATTAAGAGTTTGATATATTAATGTAAGATTTGTTAACTTACAAATGTGATGCTATACATATGTTGCTGGAAAAAAAAGAGGTTAAAAAAGAAAAATGTAAGGGTTGTTTATTCAGCCACATTGCTGTGCAATAGACATTTCAAGTTGTATGACTGTTGACTGGCACTTTGAGCCTCAAAGATGTTGGAAGAAGATGAATTGTCTTTAAGCCTTGTTGACAATTTGGTTGAAGAAAGATTTATTTTGAAATTTTTTAAAATTATTCATCGTTATTGGATTTCCTTCTGCAAAACCTAATCAAACCAAGATAACTGATTTGCCATTTTGTCCTGTTTGTATGTTCTGATTTTATTCTTGGTGGTCATCTAATTTTTCTAAAAAGAAATTTAAAAATATACATAACATTTTCCTCACACTCGTTCATAAGTTTTTTTCTTTTTACATATGATTATGTGTCTTCTGAGTGCTGTCTGTTAAAATCATGTGTTCTCAGGTGCACCAGGAACAATGAAGGTGATAATTTCTATAAAAGAACATAAAAACACATTGAAGGGCTTAAATTTACACACACACAAAAAAAGAAGCAAAATATGAGAATGGGCAATTTTCCTGATTCAGTTCCAGTATTTTGTAGCCTGTTCAAATTATCCACATTCTTAGTATATTTAACTAAACACGTAAATGTGGCACAGATGTTGAAACTGAATCAAAATAAACTCCCCCTAGTCTAGTGGATGGCTCCAGTACAAGTTTTAGGTCCACCCTCTAAGTATCGGTAAATGAAGGGGACGCTGCTTTGATGTAAATAGAAATACAAGAGATATTTTTAAAGTGTTGAGAATAGATTCATGTAGTACTTATTTGCTGCTGTATGTTTAGATATTTTTTCTAATACGTTTAGTCATAATCAGTTGCTGATGCTTAAAAACATGATTGTATGCAGGCGAGAACATGGGACTTTCAGCCCTACATCCCAGATGAGCAGACTCTGGCTCCAAAATTACAACAAGACAGCGTCTTTTTACAAAGCAAGTGGACTGAGATGTGTTGTCCATCTTTATGTAATTATTCAAGCACAAGAACTAAACACTAACCTATTTGAGAACAAACCAGCTGAAAGTATTCAAGTATCTTTAGAATATAAACTTTCATTCAAACTACAAAAACAAGATGTTTGCTGTCAATTAATTCCCCAAATCATAAGGACACACATGTCTTAAATCTGTCGAGTCAGTGTAAAAAAAACAAAGTTGTGTTCCTGGTGCAGGTGATTAAACATGTCACAATGAGGATGTGTTGTCAAACTCAGTAAAGCTCCTTCAGCCAGCACTTTAAGTTTGATATGATTGACAAGTGATTTTGTTTCAATTGCCTTCTTTTTCTTTACTGTAATAAAAAAGGTACACTCACCTAACAACTACACACAAGTGGTGTTATTGTCTTCGTACTTAAGTTTAAGAATCCACTGTATACAGTGGACTTCTCCCATTTAGCTCATCTTTCTGAGTGGCATTTCAATGACAGTTTTTATCAAAAAAATGTGTGTTCATATATTAATTTATAGGGCAGCACAAACCAAATTTGAAAATTTGACTAACATGGTAAACAATGGGCATCTGTCAGATTCATGTGTTTAATGTTCAATTTCCTCATAAATTATTTGGAAAATGTACATGATTAAATGTGCTAATATTTTCTGTGGTGAGACTTGATTATTACTGTTCTTTTCATTTAGAAGCTCAGCTTAAAACTTCATTGTTTCATGAACAATAACTGTGTTAGATAAGGTTGGCAACAAGTGCAGATGCATTATTTTCTTTTCTGTTCAGTTGACAAAACAGATTGTCCATTTAGGTTTCATCCTTGACAGCTAGAAACATCCTATTGTAATGCAGCAGAAAAAGAAAAGACCTATTTGCAACAAAGCAGGAGCCATATACTGCCTGATTGTGGCAATACTCTCAGAAAAGTGAAAAGTCATGTGTGGTAACAGATCTCACTAAAGTCCTACATAGTGTTCAGCAACTGCATGGTTTCATAAATATGAGAAATATCTTAATTCTCATACAATAAAAAGAATCAGTACATTTAATCCAGTTTGCATAGACGATTGTGACAGATTTTTCATTTATTTCCTGTAGGCTGACACCCCAAAAACCTTTTAGCTAATAGAGGTCTGCAATATGTTTAATAATTAGAAACATTCAGCACTGTTTGTAGAGAAAGTTTGAGTCATCCACACTTTTATAGGAGTCAGACTTTCTTGTTATCTTTTAAAATGGATTTTGACAAAATTTGTATAGTCCTCAGTTTTTTTCCCCCTTCTTTTGACTTTGCTGTTAACGCACACTGGTTCAAATTGCTTCAAGAAGTGAAGAGAAGCAGAAGACAAAACACAGAGGAGGCTCTATCATGGTTTGGGGCGACATAGAAACTTTTTTCAATCATGACAGATTTATTTTAAATAATTAAGGGAGTCTCGATTTTTGCATGGTAAATAATCTGCACTATTTTTATTATAAAACACTTTCTGCAGAATGTTGGTGAAATAAGTAAGCACTTTTGTGAAACTACTGATAATATAATGTTGATGACCTGCCCCAACTACTTATTTCAAGATACACAATATTTAAAATATACGCCCGTAAAGGTAAGTGTGTTCATGATTCGATTTTGAGCTGTTACTGGAAAAAGTAAAAAGTATCACAGAGATGGCGTGAACGAGCACGCATGACGTTCTCGTTCCCGTACGACCTTGTTTTTGTTGATGCTTAATTTACGTGCGGCTGCGCACTGCCCAGTGCTTTTTGCCGTTACCGCGACTTAGCTGGAAAAAGCTAATGTGAACCTTCGAAACAGCGAGTGTCGAAACTTAATATTTTTACGATCTAACTCGCATTATTTAGCAGGATAAATAGCAAGCTAACTTGACTGCCTAAAGCTGACCAACCTTACCCGTATGTAATCGCCCTTCCTTATTGTCGGACACTGCCAGCGAGGGCCAAGGCACAAAATAGCAAATCGCCATTATATGATCCAGTGTCCAGCGTTACTTTTACCCTCCATGTGGGTGAGGGAACTGTGTGTGTCAGATTATGGCGAGAAAAACAGTTAGCAGGAAAAGGAAGGCAGGAGAGCCGAAGGACCAACAACAGGTAGGCGGAAACCGGTTGTATTAGCATTAACTAACACTATGCTAGCCAGAGTTAGCAGGTACACGCTATCATAATTTTGGGCTTGTATTTAACTAATTACCCGGTATTTTAAAAAGACAAAATAAATGACCAAAAAGCGCATACATAGCTTATTCGGGTAATGCGCTATGCTTCCGTTTGAAAGCCAGTTCCCGCTAATGCTAGCATGATGTTAGCCAACGACGACCCGTTATCATACGACAGCTAACGTCAGGGATACCTACTGGCAGCGTCATAGGGTGTGTACGGCTGTTATTCATTGTATTTATATTTTAATTACATTATCGCTAGTAGTTAAAATAAAATGACAGCTCTTGACTTGACTGGAGGCAACATATCATATTATCAAGGAGAACCTCATCGTTGTTCACAATGTTTCTCCAATCGCGATAGTCAAATTCAAACCACATCAAACTGGTTTGCCAGGTTACCTTACGTTTAGACCAGCGTCATAAAGATAGGTCGCCTGAGCTGAATGATGAATTTGGAAGTTTACGAGGTGTATCTCAAAGAACAGATTCATACATTCAATTTTAAGATCACCAGAGCATCACTAGAATTGTTTCCCCAATCCTGGTTGCCGGAGCACACTGTTCCGCTTGTTTTAGGTGTGAACCTACTCGAACACACCAGATTCAGATGAACAAATTACCTGAACTGAACACCTTCAAGTTCTAAAAAGGTTATAAACATGCATGGGCCCTCATCCCCACTCAGATGACTGGATTGGGAATTTCTGAATATACTGATATTGATCACTAAATGTGTCATAATGCGTATACAACACGTTTTAACTGTAGCTACTTTCTTGAGATTGATTCAGATTATCATGACCTGGATGACTGAGAATCTACACCAACACAATTTCATTAGGCTATAAGAAATATTAGATGTCAGTGCAGAGTGGACCCAAAAGAAATTCAGATATTATGAACTCTTATCTTTCAAGTCTCATAAATGTACAAAAAATGTTCAGTGAGTCTGAAGATTAGGAAAGTTAAGAGTATACATTTCTAATTAAAGATAAAATTTAGTTTAATGGTCAAAAGTTTAAAAATCTTTTTTTATATACTAGTGTACATACTCTTATAAAACTATTTTGCATCCTCTGTCCATCTTAAAATGAAAATCTAAATGAACATAATTTATACTTTTTATGAGTGAGCTGTTGTATATGCTTACAGTTTATTGTACTTATGAATATTTACATTATTTTAATATTTTGACCTGTAATGAGTCGTTTCTATTATTATAATCATGTTATGATTACGGTAACAAATATATTTAATTGGCAATAATAATAATCAGGCAACTGAAGGTATATTTTAAGATTAGTGGATTTTTTGCCAAATAAACCCAACGTAATTTTTTTTTCTGTTAAGTTTCAGGACAAAGTGCTACATTGAGTTGTTTTAATGTAGTTAAACTCAGTGAACTAGTCCTGTACTGATCTAACCTGACAGTGTGTATATGTGCGCTTTGTTGTAAAACCCTCATAATCTGTGAACGCTCTTAAATCTGTGACAGTAAGCAATGTGTCCATGGTTCTGTTGGGCTAAGGTACAGCATAGCACAGACTGAAATAATAACATACTGATAAAGAACTCTTAAGACATTTTATATGTGACAGCAACATTTATTTTTCCTGTCTCTTTCCACAGCTGGGGTGGTGTCAGGCGCCACACAAACGGAGCCGTGTCTCTTGTTCATCCCGACATGCCCAGCAGTGGTGGTGCAGTCGGAGCTCCGTTGTATGTGCTCTCCGGGGGCGGGAGTTCAGACCTCAGCAGCAGCATGAGCTGCGTTTCCAGAGGAGCCTTCGTGGCTTTGCAGCAGGCCGGCTACCCAGTATACTCAAAGAGAGGGAATTTTCTCTGGGACGACTCAACAAGGTGTTTGCATCGCAGTGGCTCAACCACCGGCAGGTTGTGTGTGGGACTAAGTGTAACACGGTGAGAGGCATTTCAACAACCTGACATCAGTCATCAAGGCCTTTTTTTAAATTAATTTCTAGATATAATCTGAGTACAATCATTAAATGATTATATCTGGATTAGAATACATTGTAAAACTGCTTAAGTTAATTCTTAGAATATTGTAGCTATTATACAAACATATCCAGCTTGTAAATATTTAAACATTATAACTTTTAATAAGTCACTGATAGTTTTTGGAAGTATCTGGTATTTTGACTTAATGTAAGAAATCACAGCTGTCATTGAAAATGTTATTAGGACAGTTTTGCAAAGTGTTATACTATTGTAAAAGTAAATATGAATTAAGATATTTAAGAATTAGATTTTTTATAGTTGGGTCAAGACAGCAGATTTTGTCTTTATACACTGCTAATAAAAATTCCCTGGAGTACTTTGCATTTAAGTAGAAAGCTGTCTAGAGGGAGAAATGTTCCTAAGAAGGGGCAGTAATTTAAAAATCCTTTCTCTGAAGGTTTTATTCATAAGTGAGCTTTAATAAGTCAACAAAAGATTACCATCCATTCATTGTACACAATTTATCATTGAGTGCATTTGCTTTACTGCAAATTTAAACCTAAAATAACCACATGCTACTATGTAATGTCACTGTTAAACTTGTATTATTAGGATTATAGTCTCTTTTGTTAAACACTGTGTTGTCTTGAATTCAGTTATCAGTGCTGACTTTTATATCTTGGTGTCATGATTTTTCTAATATTGGTTTGGGCTAAGCAGTTACATATTTATTTTGTGTTTTCTCTTTCAGCTTTTTGTTGTTGATGTCCTGACAGGACACATAACCCGCATTCCAATGCTGAAGGACAGGGAATGTGGCGATGGCGGCTCTGGGTCGGGTGGTGCAATGGTTGCCGGGAGGCACTATCACCCAACAGGAAGTTCTCATACCCGTCTCGACCAGCAGGGCTGTGGAATCCATGCAATTGAACTCAATCCCTCAAAAACACTGCTTGCCACTGGAGGCGATAACCCCAACAGCTTGGCCATCTACCAGCTGCCCACACTGGACCCCGTTTGTGTTGGAGATGTAAGTTGTTGTTTTTAATATATTCTTTTTGCATCACTGATATTCAATTTTTTTTGTTACAAAGCACACAGGAAATATGTTTGTCAGACTTACACCTGAGTAGCAGAATGTTGATGTCATGCACACAGACTGATGTTGCAACTTCTTATTAGCATGTCATCACCATGGAATCAGCAGTCCTAACTAAAACCCATGTAAGACAAAATAAAATGACACTTGTCAAACATTTTAATGCCTTTTTAAATCATAAGCAGATATTAACACAGTGTAAATAGACTCAATGGTTAAATGTGATACAGTGGCAAGCAAGTGTTGGTTCTGTTCAGATTTATTTTTTTCTCACTGCTGCGTACTTGATTGTGGGTTTCGGCCTGACATGTTGGTATACCCCGATTGAAAAAACTGCATTTTACATCATAATGTTTTTCCAGTGAACATCATTACTATTGATGTATTTTTTAAACTGATAAAACCTTTTTTCTTGTTTTGAAAAATGTATCCATGATAAGCAGAAATTTTAAGACTGCTGTCACATGTCAGGCCACTAGGTGGCAATAACATTGACAATTAAGGATAAATACAAATGAAAAGCATTCTGAAACATTCTCTTTTTTTTTTACACAGTTTACCCTATCCTTTTAATTCTTAACAATTTCTGAACATGACTGACAGACGCAAGATAAAGCCCAAGTAAAGTGGGATATGTTACTGTTCACTTTCAGTTAGATTTTAATAGAACTAATCTCTTGTCAGTAATTCAACTCGCTCTGAGGTTTGTTCATGTGAGACAGTACCTGGAGCAGTGTTGGTAAACTGTTAAACTGATTTAAGGTGTTTTGCTAGTATCATCATAAATGTGTCTTGTGTAAAACATTTAATAGCTAATGATGGTTCTTAAAAAGCAGAGCCAGATATTTTGCAAATAGAATAAGTAAAAAAAAAAGTTGACATCTCTGTCCAGTTTTTCAAAAAGCTATCTCAGCCTATTTGGTTCCTAATAATAAAAACCCACAAAAAGGGGAAAATCTAAATAAAGTTAAATACAACAAACTTTTTCCAAAAAAGGGTTTTAAATAAAGGCAACTGGGCTTATTTGGTTCTTTGAATACGTTTCGCTGCTCATCCGAGTAGCTTTGTGAATTCTGTCTGTAGTCAAGGAGAGAGAAACTTACATACTACAGACAGAATTGACAAAGCTACTTGGATGAGCAGCGAAACGTCTTCAAAGAACCAAATAAGTCAGTTGCCTTTATTTAAAACCCTTTTTTGGATTATCATGACCTGGATGACTGAGAACCTTCACCAGCATATAACAAACTTTTCATTTTAAACCAGGCAGCTGCACATATAAGCTGTTAGGATTGTTTTTGTGGCTTAGTTTTAAAAGGCCTTCAACGAAAAGCTTAATGCAACACAAAAATGTGCACGTGACAGGAAATCCTGGAAACCATATAATTAAAAGTGCATTTCTTTCACTGGATCATGTTTAATAATCAACCATAAAATAGCTCAAATAAAAATGATATTTTGTGCACTCTAGAGAGGCAGAAGTCCAGGATGTGACTGTAAAATAAAATCACTTAACAATAACGGTCAATAACATCTGTGGTGATTAACTGGTGGCATGTCTATGTTAATATATTGTTGCTGTGGATGAGATTTTTTTCTCATTTGTTTTGTTGGTCAAAAGGAATTGATTCAGCTAGCTAAAAAAGCAGGGATCTACTTCCCAAGAGGTTTATTTCACAACCTAACCATTATTTGTTTAGCAGTATTTGTATAACACTGGATGACATTTTAGTCAGTGTAATAGATTTGTAGTACTGTGACCTTTTGTAAATTGACTACTAAATGTGATTTTCATCCCAGACTCAAATTGAGGTTCTTCAGTCAAGAAAAAAGTAAAGTAGAATAATTAAAATGTTTTTACTGAAAATCCCTGTTCTTATTTTCTTAGGATGGTCATAATGACTGGATTTTCTCCATAGCATGGATCAGTGACAACATGGCAGTTTCTGGTGAGTTGCACAAACTGCGCAAATCATTATTGTCTCTAAATTACTGTCCAACACAATTTGAAGGGAATTTAATTATATTTTAAACATATTTTTGTAATTATTAGTTTGATTAATAGAAAATTCTTGTGCATGTTTAAATGTAGGTTCCAGAGATGGTTCCATGGGTCTATGGGAGATAACAGAGAAAGTATTGAGTCAGGCTGAGAGGAGTCAGAATGAAGAGACTGTGCCATCCTACGCTCACATCTCCCACCGGGCCCTCAAGGACATCCCCAAGGAATACACCAACCCATACAACTGTAAAGTTCGTGCTCTGGCCTTCAATAACAGCCATAAAGTAAGGCTCATCTTGATACATCCCTGCTTGATTTTTTTTAAAACCCTTGTCGTCTTTTTTTAAATGAAATAAAAACAGAGATGAACAAAAATCTTAAATTTAGATTTTAATTGTCCTATCATTATTAATTCACATCACATCATGTTCACAACATGCCCTATAGGTGGTAAAGTTGTCACGATGTGAAAATTTAACATCACTGTTATTGTGACCAAAATTATCACGGTTTTTGGTATTATCGTGGTATTTTTTTAAAAGGGTGTTGAATATGTTCAACTAGACAACTAAATAAACCCTCCATATCAGGAAAATATTGTCCTTGGCTTGTGTCCTTCCTGTGAGCTTTTCAGATTTGAGGAAATGTCATCAGGCTGTAATCATTGTTAAATTTATAATAATTCATAATCAATCAGCATTGGCGACTGTAGATCAGTTGACAAACACCCTATTGTACAGCATGAGCCACCGTACTTTACAAAAACAACATCGTTGCTATGGTTACCCATCATGTTATGCCAATGTGGTATTCTCTCTGTACTGCTCCCGCTTCTCCCTAGCATGGTTAATAAATGACCAGTCATTTTCTGCTAAGCTGGAGTTCTGGTGTACTTATTTTGACGTGCTTCATTAAGCAAGCATCAACAGCGACCAACTCTTATCTTCCCCCTCGGAGCCCGGTGGCGTCATTTCAATATGGGGGTGTCCACGACACGGTTAATACAAGTCCTCGTATTTCAGCTAAAATACTAACATTACCTTCCATTGACTGTACTGTAGAGTTGTGAGTGACGGTCATGCAGATGTGTGATGAGATTCGTGTTGCTGCCTTTAGCAGACACTTTTTCCCGGCACGTTCTGCAAACTGGTTAGCCGTCTTCAATCAACTGTCCCTCGGTATTTTTCAAATATCCAAAATAAAAAAGTTTAGAAGTTTAGAAGAAAAGTTTACTCCTCCCTGAACCGTCACCTTATCGTGGTGGAGGAGTTTGAGTGCCCTAACGATCCTAGGAGCTATGTTGTCTGGGGCACTTGTGCCCCTGGTAGGGTCACCCATGGCAAATTGGTCCTAGGGGAGGGGTGAGACAAAGAACGGTTCAGAAGACCCTTCATGGAGACACAACCAAAGAGTCTGAGTACCCGGCCCGGAGGGTTACCGGGGTCTCACCCTGGAGCCAGGCCTGGGGTTGGGGCCCGTGGACGAGCGCCTGGTGGCCGGGCTTTCGCCCATGGGGCCCGGCCGGGCCCAGCCCGAACCGGAGACATG
>SSNR01000320.1:702958-729088 GCA_006937965.1 Callopanchax toddi | reverse complement strand
CCGACCGATAGTCTTTCTTTATGGCCTCACCAAACTCCTCCCATGCCTGAGATTTTGTCAGGCATGGGATCTTCTGCCAGGCGTTCTCAGCATACTTTCACTACACGTTTGGATCTATCAGGTCTGTGCGGCATCTTTCCCTGCTATCTGATCCAGCTCACCACCAGGTGGTAATCAATTGACAGTTCTCCTCCTCCAATGGGCATCCTTATGTTTGAACATGGTGTTCGTTATGGCCAAACTGCGACTTGCACAGAAGTCCAATAACAGAACACCACTCGGGTTCAGATTGGGCGGGCCGTTCCTCCCAATCACGCCCCTCCAGGTCACGCTGTCATTGCCCACGTGAGCGTTGAAGTCCCCCAGCAGGACTATGGAGTCCCCAGTAGGAGCGCTATCCAGCACTCGTCCCAGAGACTCCAAAAAGGGTGGGTACTCTGAACTGCTATTTGGTGCATAAGCACAAACAACAGACAGGACCCGTTCCCCAACCCGAAGGCGTAGGGAAGCTGCCCTTTCGTCCCCCGGGGTAAACCCCAACATACAGGCAGAGAGTCTTGGGGCTAACAAAAAGCCCTCCCTGAACCCTCCTCCCTGAACCGTCACCTTATCGTGGTGGAGGAGTTTGAGTGCCCTAACGATCCTAGGAGCTATGTTGTCTGGGGCACTTGTGCCCCTGGTAGGGTCACCCATGGCAAATTGGTCCTAGGGGAGGGGTGAGACAAAGAACGGTTCAGAAGACCCTTCATGGAGACACAACCAAAGAGTCTGAGTACCCGGCCCGGAGGGTTACCGGGGTCTCACCCTGGAGCCAGGCCTGGGGTTGGGGCCCGTGGACGAGCGCCTGGTGGCCGGGCTTTCGCCCATGGGGCCCGGCCGGGCCCAGCCCGAACCGGAGACATGGGCTCATCCAACTGTGGGCCCACCACCTGCAGGAGGAGAGTGAAGGGTCCGGTGCATGGTGGATCGGGTGGCAGACCGAGGCGGGAGCTTTGGCGATCCGATCCCCGGACGGGAAAACTGGCTATCGGGACATGGAATATTGTTTTCTCATTTATAATAATATATTAGTGTTTTGTTTTTTGAGAGGTATTTCTCTGGTTTTTTATGTTTTCAACAAACTTGTAAGTTTTTTTGAAAAGCATTTCAACAATTTTGACGTAGTTTGTGAAAATTATAGTTATTTTGTTATTATGGGAAGACAGTTTTTCTTTAAATGTTTGTACTTATATAAAAAAAAGGCTTTAAATGTCTGATCTATATTTGTTTTACAAATAAATGACAAGTTATGTTAATGCTGACTGGTGTCAGGTTGTGTACTCATGCTAATTTGGAGATTTTTAAATGTTTTGCAATTGTCCTTTTAAAGTCCCCTTAATGTATATTTGGTCCTCATAAACCAGGTGTGTATATATGCAAATTAGATGGCGCCAAATATGATGCAAATGTCCCTTTAAAGTCCTCATAGTGCCTGATTGTGGTTATCATAAACCACCAAAAAGAAGGCCCATACAAACCACAACACAGTCAGGGTGCTGTAAAAAATGCTGTGTTGTGTGTATCTACACACTAAAGTGAGCTGAATTTTTTTCAGATTTTTTGCAGCATTTTTATCCATCTCTCATTGGTCTAGGACCTCTGGAAAGGGTAGTCCATGTAAACCACCACCGGGCCTGTTTGGGAAAAAGGTCCAGCTATACCACATAAACCCGTATGTGTGTGTGTGTGTGTGTGTGTGTGTGTGTGTGTGTGTGTGTGTGTGTGTGTGTGTGTGTGTGTGTGTGGACTGGTGCTCACTCCGCTCCAAAGTCACTAAGACTGAGTCAGGAGATCAAAGTCAAAGCTGTTGATTAATCCACATAACAGGAGCTTTTCCACTAATAACAGAACATTCTTTTCCTTTTGGCTGCTTGGTGCGTCAGAGCCACCGAGCTGCAAAACTAATAGGCTGATCTTAAACCAGTTGGTTTCTCTTATTAGACACAGCAGAACACTGGAAGAGAGTTAGGAAATAAAATAATGAATAATTGTTGTTTTTTTTGTCTTAATTCCTTGTAGAGTATTGTCACATTTTGGCATCAAACCTGGCCTTAAAGTGACCAGATGGAGTATTAATATTAGTACTTTCATCAGAAACCTGCCATATCCAGTCCTATAGATGTCTGCTGCCCTCTGGTGGAGGATCTACAGATGGAAAGGGCCGATTTTATTTCTTCATTACTGTTTCATTATCATATAATTACATAAAAACAAAACCATATGTATATAGTTATTATATTAACTTATGCCAATAAAGAGTTCAGTTGTAAAACCTTATTTATATTTTTATTTCAGACCTTAAAGGGTTTATCATGCTGTATGAAAATCCATCTCTGATGAGATACACTCACAGGTCACTTTATTAGGTACACCATATTGGGTTGGACTCATTCAGATCCACTTTTTTTCTTCTTGTCATGGATTTAACAGTGTTCAGAGGTTCTGGTTTATATTTACATGTAACAGCTTCATCCATGATGTGAATCTCCTAATCCTCCACATCCCAAAGGTTCTGGACTGGATTGAGATCTGTTGACTGTGGAGGCTGTTAGAGTCCAGTGAACTAATCATCGTGTTCTAGTTAGATGATCTGATGTTTGAAACATGGAGCATTATCCTGCTGGAAGCAGCATCAGAAGATGGTCCACTGTGGTCATAAAGGGATGGACATGATCAGCTGCAATACTCAGTCAGGCTGTGGAGGTTAAACCAGGATCAGTTGGTACTAAGGGACCGAAAGTGAGTCAATAAAATCTCCTCCACGTCATTACGCCACCAGCAGCCTGAACTGTTGATACAAGGCAGGATGCTTTCATTTGATACCAGATTCTGACTATCTGAATGTTGCTGCTAACATTTAAGACTCGTCAGACCTGGAAATGTTTTTCCAGTTTCTTCTGTCCATGCAGTTCTGGTGGTCCTGTGTGAATTGTAGCCTCAGTTTCCTGTTCTAGCTGACAGGACTTCCTGGTGTGGTCTCCTGCTGCTGTAGTCCATCTGCTTCAAGGTTCAACATGTGGTTCAGAGATGGTCTTCTGCAGACCTTGTTGCCTTTCTATCATCTCAGTCTGTCCATTTTTCTCTGCTCTCTGACATCAACAAGACATTTTCCTCCACAAAACTCTATGTTCTCTTTTTCAGACATTCTGTAAACCCTAGAGATGGTTGTTGGTGAAAGTCCTTGTAGATCAACAGCTTTTGAAATGCCAGCCTGTCTGGTACCAACAACCATGCAAGTTCACCTAAATCCTCTTTTTCTTCATTTTGATGTTCAGTTTGAACTTCTGTAACTCATTTGCTCCACATCTAAATGCATAAATGCAGGCAGCTGCTGCCATGTGATTACAAAAAAGTTATCAGGTGTACCTGAGAAAGAGGCAGAAGCTATTTCTATAACTTTCTAAGCCATGTGGATACCTGTTTGATAATTATTTAGAGATGGGATAGGGTTGGTGGAATGAAGTTCCACTAACTTTATCCCCAGTCTGACAAATCCCTGCCGGAAGCAGCAGCTCTTCCCCATCAAACAGAGAAACCATTTGTAATGGTATAGCACAGAGAAGGCCTGTGTTTTGTCTCACTGAGAAGGCCTTGGCTGTTGCCAGGCAGATGTTTGGGTTGGATCGCTGTGCGGTGAAACACCACCCTTGCATCTGGCTCAAGCTCCGTAGGCTACAGGAATAGAGTACTGAGAAAGCAGGGAACACAACTTCCCCCTTTTCAATAGAGACTGCATGGAGCAGGAATGTTCTCTCTGCATCTCCAAGTTTTTTTTCCCCTTTTCTTTTATGAGCATACCAGGAAAAAAAAAGTCATGAAAAAAACAAGAGAAGGAGAGAGTTTGAGCAAGAATAATTTGAGGAATTTAATTTTACTTCAGCTAAATCACTTGGAATGTTTGCACAGCACCTCAGAACGCGGGTCCGTCCCGGCTCCAGAGATTTTCATTATGTGCCGAGCAAATGAATCCAGGAAGCGAGGCTGACACGAAGTTTCAATCTGACAACTGATTGCAAGATCTCAGTCACATTAAACTCCCTTAATTTGAATTAAAGAGATAACAACTTACTGTTAAAATGTTCACTTCTCAATGAACACATGACCCTGTGATGGATTCAGATCAGCAATTTTCCACAGTTTAACTAAAACAACATCATTTTTAAACACTGTAGATGTAGATAAATAAAAAAGCAACACTCGAGTCAGCGTTTATCAGCTCAAACTGTGGCTAAACCCTCCGTAACGCTGCTGTGTAATTGCAGATTCCTGATATAATAAACCACTGACTGTGAAAGAGATTAAAAGAGTTTTATTAGGTTATGAAGGAGATTTTTCCCTGTGTACCAGGCAGGCAGGCAGGCAGGCTGCTCCCCTCCCATCATGCCCTGCCTCCCTCTTTAAGTATCAGCTATGTGCTGCCAGAAGACTGACTGGATATTAATAGCAGCACTTGCAAAATCGAAACCACATTTGTTTGGGTCAAGGCTGAGTTCAGCGTTCATTAAAAAAATACACAGGAACTCAAATTACTGGCAGCGTAATGAGAGATGAAAGATAAACTAAACAGATCTCTGGCTGCTTCATCAGATAGAAAAGAGGTTAATCTTTTAAACTCTGAGAGGGTGAGTACATTTATCAACCAGTGAGCCACTTAATCAGCCACAGCCTGTTTAGATGAGGCCCATCGTTATCTCTTTAATTCAATTTAAAGGAGTTTTAACTTTTGTGTTGCAGTCTGGCATGCATTAATCAACAAAAACATGTTTGTCTTCATAAAAGGTGTGTTTATACTAAATGGCGTCTGGAGTCTGCAAGAACGAGGACAACAAAACAGGTCCTGTTTATTAGTAGAACTAAAATAATGCCTTCTGATGGACAAGCCTGAGTAGACAGCAGACATGAACAACATACATTTTGAAATTAGGTAGAAATTGAATCCATCAATGAGCTGAGAAATGTAAGTTACTATTCCTTAGAGCAGTGACAGAACCCCGTACCAACACAGAGGCTGGTCTTTGGACTTTTTAGGCAAAAGTCTGGATGTCACAGCATCCATAAAGGTTGTGAACAGAATCATAACCTTTATGGACAGGATTTCTAGGCGCAGCCATAGTGTGGAGGGTGTTGAGTTTAGCGGCAGGAGAATCTTGTCTTTGCGGATGATGTGGTCCTCTTAGCTTCATCAAGCTCGGACCTACAGCTCTTGCTGGGGAGGTTCGCAGCCGAGTATGAACAAGCGGATTGGGTGAAGAGGGAGCTGAGCTAGAAAGCAAGGCTCTCGATTTACTGGTCGATCTACGTCCCAATCCTCACCTATGGTCATGAGTTTTGGGTAATGACTGAAAGAACGAGATTGCGGATACAAGCGGCCGAATTGAGTTTCCTTCACAGGATGGCTGGGCTCAGCCTCAGAGCTAGGACATCCAGGAGGGACTCGGAGTAGAGCTGTTGCTCCGAACGCCTGGGCGTCCCAGCTGAGGAGCTGGTGAACTTGGCCGGGGAGAGGACGGCCTGGGATGCTGCCCCCGTGACCCGGACCCGGATAAGTGGAGGAAGACGAGGCGAGGCGAGGTCACGGCATCCATTCCTCCACTCTCTGAAAGTTTATCACACAAACTTCTAAGCTCAGAGGAGTTAGCCTGATCGTTTTATTCACGCAGGTTTGCTTTAGTACAAATTATGTTCAAGTCCTTTTGGACTTTAGCACAGGTAATCTACTACTTTTATTCATTTAGCTGACGCTTTAATCCAAAGTGACTTACATCTTATATACACCTATCAGGCATGCTGTGATCATGCAACTCCATGCAGAAAGGCCGCAGCGGGATTTTAACCTGCAACCTTCTTGCTGCGAGGCAACAGTGCTAACAACTGCACCACCATGTAACTGCATATGAATGGAAGTTTTTGAACAATTCTCTATTCTGTCATGGAACAGAAGTAATTTCATGGGAAGTCCAGATGTATTACTTTGTCTGGACCCAGTAGGACTTTTTCCATCAGAGATTGTGAGGAAAGGTCGAGCAGGGTCGAACCTGGAGAGTGTGATGTGAGACATAAAACTCTGAGTTTCTGAGTATGTAACAGCTGACCACGAACCAGGACCAAAACCTGCAAACTGGATCCAGAACATTCCCTTAAAAATATTTGAAAAAGCAAAGCTTCTTTTTTTCTCAGAACAGCAGGAATAAAATCCAACAGGAAGAGGGGTGGAGAGGGAGGAAATGAGGTGTGTGTGTCCGTCTGAACCTCTCATATCTCTGGAGCTGGAACTTCCCCAAAACCTTGACACATCTTCCCAGTAGACAACAAAAAGGAGAGGTTATACTTATGTGTGTATAAAGACATTTTGGCTGATCCTAAAATACTATACACCTGTGATTGTTCCATGCAGCAATAACACTCTGGATCCAGACACACTGTGGCTGCGCTCATTAACACACACTCACTAGAGCCTGGTATGATGAACAGGGTTAGGTAAACAGTGGCGCTGATAACTCAGGCCAAGCTGGACACTCTGATTGGCTTATCTCCCTACGAGGGCTTCAGAAACCCTGGTTCCCAGCCAATAACAACAGTGGAGGGAACACACTGCCCCAGTCAATGACAGGAAAACATTTTATGCTGAGAGATGGCAAACAGGAGTGAACATATGACTGTGGTATGTTGAGGAGATACGGCCTGTCATTACGTTCCTAGCCTTGTCATTCCTCTCAGAAGTTTGTGTTTCTTCACCTGTCCTACCACAGGCTGAATGTGAGTGAACTCATGCTGAAAATGATGCAGTGACAAGTGATCGCAAAGGAAGTAAAAGATGGTCTGAATTCCATTAATCCCTGTACTATTGTAAAGAAAACAAAAACCTGAAGCTAGAGTTCAGACTTCCCAGCGTTGTTGTTATTTTAACCACCCACTCTTATAAGAATCAAACATTACCAACAGTCTGAATCCACCTTTCAGCCCGTCACTTATTTTTGTTCTGCATAGATTTTCCACACAAACTCTTGAAATATATTTATATTTTACATGCTGTTTGGTGGCGCAGTTGGTTAGCACTGTTGCCTCGCAGCAAGGAGGTCGTGGGTTCGCGTCCCGGCTCTGCGGCCTCTCTGCGTGGAGTTTGCATGTTCTCCCCATGCATGCGTGGGTTTTCTCCGGGTACTCCGGTTTCCTCCCACAGTCCAAAAACATGACTGTCAGGCTAATTGGGCTGGTAAATTGTCCTTAGGTGTGAGTGGGTGTGTGGTTGTTTGTCTCGTTCGTCTCTGTGTGGCCCTGCGATGGACTGGCGACCCGTCCAGGGTGTCCCCCGCCTCTCGCCCCTTGACCGCTGGAGATAGGCACCAGCTCCCCCGCGACCCTCTGTGGAGGAATAAGCGGCTACAGAAAATGGATGGATGGATGGATGCTGTTTCAAAGATCTATTAAAATATTGCTGTTGATATTTAGCCAAGGGGAGCGTAAGGCAGGGGTGTCTTTAAAAAGTTACACAGGGGGGCCAAGTGGGGGCCACTGATAATGTTTGGGTGGTACACCAAAACCAAAAGAAGACTTACAAAAAGTTAGGAACTCACCTTCTGATTGGTTTCTTACTTTACAGTTTTTCATGCTGTGAAGAATAAAAAATACTTGAGCATGAAGGAATGTAATTATTAAGGCTTGCCTTTTATTCTTTTGAATTAAGACAGCAGCTAATTTATAGGGCTGCAACTTGGTGGGGACCAGGACGGGGCGTGACAGGACTGGACGGAGATTAAAACGAGGCAATCAGATCACAACCAGCCGTTCGGAGCACAAAGTTACCATATGCCCTGGGAAGATGCCCAATGGCCAGTCCAGTCCAGTCCACATCCAGACTCAGGCCAGGTGGCGTCGGCATGAGTGGCTCGGTGAGGACCTCTGTCCAGGACGGGGTGTGACTGGGAGCACGGACCCCGAGGGCTCGCGCCACCCAGACGCCTCCTTCTCCTGAACACAGGTCCATGCACAGCAGCGCCTAGGTTAGCTGGGCTGTACGTATTATTGGTGATGCAGCGCTGTTTCTGCACCTTTAGTTAATGGTGGGGACAATTCAGTGATCTCTGGGTATTTGTGGGGACACGTCACCCCCGCCTGTGCCAAATGTTCTAATCTACACCCATGAGGGAAACAAAACATTTATCCCAAATGTCCAGAAAATGATTTCAAGGTTTCTTTCACAATAATAGAAGCTGTTAACTTTTAATTTTTCGCTTGTTGACAAACAGTGGCACACTCAAATATAAAATCATTTATCCCTTTTGACACTGGCTACAAATCATGATCAGCCTCGTGCTTCTTAGCGATGTTTTTATCACTTATCCTTAATTTTCCAAACCTGTCTTTCACACTAGTGATTAACTTAATTTACCTGAAGCTGACCTGTGTGTTCAAACACATGAACGTTTTGTATAAATGTTTCTCTAGAGGTCATATTTGTGCTGTTGTTTCTGAACAGCGAACAGATTTTGAAATACGAGTGCTAAATATTCCTAAACCAGTTTTAACAGCCATCCAAGGGGTTTATTACTTTTCCAGGAATCTTATGAAGAGTTCTAGGAAAGTTTTAATCTGTCAGACCTCCACTTGACCTCCACTGTTCCTGTTAGCTGCCAAGTCTTAATTACACTATAAACTCAACTACTTGTGCTTTGCTTCTCCTGTGGGAACAAATTATTTTATTTTACTAAGTTTCTCATCAACAATTGTCTCAACAATCAGCAGGAAGCCTCAGTTTGATCAAGTTTTCTGGTTTTAATCACCTGGATTTTATGACTTAAAAATAAAAACATTGCCAAATAAAAGGCTAATGAGTGTTTAAAAACCATGGTAAAGTAAGATAAAGTCTCTCCTGAGTAAATGGGTTTTCCTCCTTTTAACCTCTGGGTTTACAGCGCTGGGTTTCTGCTTTCCTTGCCACAGGTGGAAGCAGAGACTTTTTCCAAATCCTACAACAAGGATGTTGTAGCCAGAATACAATAGAGTTCTGCCAGCTGTGTTTATAAAAAGACATAAAACTGAATAAGGTTCAAGAGGGTCAGTGACCAGTGCTGCATTTTGATTTACCCCTCTTGAATCTAGCCATAGTTTAGGAACAAAGGTGCAGGATGTGCCATGAGTAAGAAGTGGTCTAACGAGGCAAAACAAGTGGAAACACCTGTCGAAGTGTTTCACAAGAGCACCGAGTCCTTCATGGGCTATTTATGAAGTTATGCCAAGTGACTAACGTCAGACATTGTCTTGCTTTATCAAGCTTGATGATGGTGGAAACACCATTAAATCAGAGTCACAGCATCCTTAATGACTGGGTCGTGGTGATTCAGGTGAAGGTGTTTCCTGGTTAGGGTAAACAAAAACAGTTGTGTTTCATCAGGCTGAGCTGGAAGCACTGTTTAGGGGAGGAGATGTTGATCGTTTTATGGAGCTACAGTTGAGAACCGGCATCCCTAGTAGCTCAGCTTTATTTAGTCTCTAATTCACCATTCTGATGAACTAAGCACCCTAGAACGAGCTTATTGTTATTGTTCTTTTTATGATTTACAATTATCTCTTTTTCCAATTCTGAAATTCTTTCTTGTCTCTTGTTGAAAAAGTTCAGGATTGTTCAGTTTGGCTCTGACGGTTTCTGAATGTGTGTTTTTTTTTAATCCAAACTGGAAGGTTTTTTGTCAGGAGTTTAATAAAATAATCTGGAGCTCCAGGCTGTATCAAAACAAATTCTATTCTTTGTACCATCACGATTAATTCCTGAGACTGACCATAGAACAGAACAAATACAGTAGGTAGTAATATGATGTTTTATTTGTTTAATAAAGACTTTGGGTGAATTAGTTTTTTTTAACATAACAAAGGGCCAATCATATTTTGAACTCTTTAAAGAAATACCTGGAAGTTTAAATTTTCAACCTTTGAATATTTTGGGGATTATCAAAATAAGATGAGTCGATACTATTGAGTTGATACTATTGAGTTGATACTATTGAGTCGATACTATTGAGTTGATACTATTGAGTCGATACTATTGACTCAATAGTATTGAGTCGATACGATACTATTGACCCAATAGTATTGAGTTGATACTATTGAGTCAATACTATTGACTCAATAGTATTGAGTTGATACTATTGAGTCAATACTATTGAGGCGATACTATTGAGTCAATACTATTGAGTCGATACTATTGAGCCGATACTATTGACTCAATACTGTTGACTCGATAGTATTGAGTCGATACTATTGAGTCAATACTATTGATGCAATACTATTGAGTTGATACTATTGAGGCGATACTATTGATGCGATACTATTGAGTCGATAATATTGAGTTGATATTATTGAGGCGATGCTATTGAGGCGATACTATTGAGGCGATACTATTGAGTTGATACTTTTGAGGCGATGCTATTGAGGCGATACTATTGAGGCGATACTATTGAGGCGTTACTATTGAGGCGATACTATTGAGGCGATGCTATTGAAGCGATACTATTGAGGCGATACTATTGAGTTAATACTATTGATGCGATACTATTGAGGCGACACTATTGAGGCGATGCTATTGAGGCGATACTATTGAGGCGATACTATTGAGGCGATGCTATTGAGGCGATACTATTGAGGTGATACTATTGAGGCGATACTATTGAGGCGATGCTATTGAGACGATACTATTGATTTGGTACTATTGAGGCGATGCTATTGAGGCGATACTATTGAGGTGATAGTATTGAGTTGATACTATTGAGGCGATATTATTGAGAAGATACTATTGAATTGATACTATTGAGGCGATACTATTGAGGCGATGCTATTGAGGCGATACTATTGAGGCGATAGTATTGAGTTGATACTATTGAGGCGATATTATTGAGACGATACTATTGAATTGATACTATTGAGGCGATACTATTGAATTGATACTATTGAGGCGATACTATTGAGGCGATACTATTGAGACAATACTATTGAGTTGAAACTATTGAGGCGATGCTATTGAGGCAATACTATTGAGTTGATATTATTGAGGTGATACTATTGAGGCAAAACTATTGAGTTGATATTATTGAGGCGATGCTATTGAGGCGATACTATTGAGTTGATATTATTGAGGCGAAACTATTGAGGCGATACTATTGAGGCGATACTATTGAGGCGATACTATTGAGACGAAACTATTGAGGCGATACTATTGAGGCGAAACTATTGAGGCGATACTATTGAGGCGATACTATTGAGACGAAACTATTGAGGCGATACTATTGAGGCGAAACTATTGAGTTGAAACTATTGAGGCGATACTATTGAGTCGATACTATTGAGGCGATACTATTGAGGCGATACTATTGAGGCGATATTATTGAGGCGATACTATTGAGGCGATACTATCGAGTCGATATTATTGAGGCGATACTATTGAGTCGATACTATTGAGTTGATACTATCGATGCGATACTATTGAGGCGATACTTTTGAGTTGATACTATTGAGGCAATACTATTGAGTCGATACTATTGAGTTGATACTATTGATGCGATACTATTGAGTCGATACTATTGAGTCGATACTATTGAGTTGATACTATTGGGACGATACTATTGATGCGATACTATTGAGTCGATACTATTGAGTTGATACTATTGAGGCGATACTATTGATGCGATACTATTGAGTTGATGCTATTGAGGTGATACTATTGAGGTGATACTATTGAGGCGATGCTATTGAGGCGATACTATTGAGTTGATACTATTGAGGCGATACTATTGAGGCGATGCTATTGAATTGATAATATTGAGGCGATGCTATTGAGACGATACTATTGAATTGATACTATTGAGGCGATACTATTGAGGCGATAGTATTGAGTTGATACTATTGAGGCGATGCTATTGAGACGATACTATTTAATTGATAATATTGAGGCGATGCTATTGAGACGATACTATTGAATTGATACTATTGAGGCGATACTATTGAGGCGATAGTATTGAGTTGATACTATTGAGGCGATGCTATTGAGAAGATCCTATTGAATTGATAATATTGAGGCGATACTATTGAGGCGATACTATTGAGGCAATACTATTGAGGCAATACTATTGAGGCGATACTATTGAGACGATACTATTGAATTGATACTATTGAGGCGATAATATTGAGGCGATACTATTGAGGCGATACTATTGAGGCGATACTATTGAGGCGATACTATTGAGGCGATACTATTGAGACGATACTATTGAGGCGATGCTATTGAGGCGATACTATTGAGGCAATACTATTGAGGCGATACTATTGAGGCGATACTATTGAGGCGATGCTATTGAGGCGATACTATTGAGGCGATACTATTGAGGCGATTCTATTGAGGCGATACTATTGAGGCGATACTATTGAGGCGATACTATTGAGGCGATACTATTGAGGCGATACTATTGAGTTGATACTATTGAGGCGATGCTATTGAGGCGATTCTATTGAGGCGATACTATTGAGGCGAAACTATTGAGGCGATACTATTGAGGCGATGCTATTGAGGTGATACTATTGAGGCGATACTATTGAGTTAATACTATTGAGGCGATACTATTGAGGCGATACTATTGAGGCGATACTATTGAGGCGATACTATTGAGACGATACTATTGAATTGATACTATTGAGGCGATACTATTGAGGCGATACTATTGAGGCGATACTATTGAGTTGAAACTATTGAGGCGATGCTATTGAGGCGATACTATTGAGTTGATATTATTGAGGTGATACTATTGAGGCAAAACTATTGAGTTGATATTATTGAGGCGATGCTATTGAGGCGATACTATTGAGGCGATACTATTGAGGCGATACTATTGAGACGATACTATTGAGGTGAAACTATTGAGGCGATACTATTGAGGCGAAACTATTGAGTTGAAACTATTGAGGCGATACTATTGAGTCGATACTATTGAGGCGATACTATTGAGTCGATATTATTGAGGCGATACTATTGAGGCGGTACTATCGAGTCGATATTATTGAGGCGATACTATTGAGGCGATACTATTGAGGCGATATTATTGAGTCGATACTATTGAGTCGATACTATTGAGTCGATACTATTGAGGCGATACGATACAGAGTAACGTGACTCTCGGCTATGAGTTGAGCTGCGACACCAACAGCTAATCGGAGCTACCTCTGGAGCAGATGGGAGTCAACTTACTTGTGCTGTTTTAGTAGTAGTAGTACTAGTAGTATTAGTAGTTGTTGTTATGTGGTAATAGTATACACACACTGTCCGAATCCTCATGGTCTCGATGTTTGATTCTCTAAAAGAATGGTATTAGTAAATGTCCTGTATTTATAGAGTATTCTACACTCCCCAAAGCGCTGTACAACACAACAGTCATCCATCCATGTACACATACATTCGCACACTGGTGGTGATAAGCTACATTGCAGCCTCAGCTGCCCTGGGGCACACTGACGGAGGCAGCCACCACCAGTAGACAAAGTGGGTGAAGTGTCTTGCCCAAGGACACAATGTCAAAGTAACCCAGCCAGAGCTGGGATGGAACCTGCGACCCTCTGGTTGTCAGACCAGCCACTCTACCAACTGAGCTACAAGCCGCCCCAAAAGAACAGTAATCTGTTTGTGTACCAAACCATGACTTAGATCAATGGCATTTATTAGTACTCGTATTGGTACTCTGTATCAACAAGTACTCAAATGTATGTACTTGTACTTGGTTTGAAAAAAATCTGATATCGGTGCATATAGTTATTATAGCCAGAGTATTTTGAACTAAGAATACAGAGGAGAGGTCAAAATGTCTCTTTTAAGAGGGAGTGTGTGTTATTAGTCCCATCAGCCACACTTTCATTCAGACAAGCACTATCTGTTTGACATGAATCATGTTGTTCATGAAGATTCCCTTCAAGAGTTTTATGAATTGAGTGTTAGCTGTAAGGCAGAATTACCTACCATCAGTCCTACTTTTGACAGTGTACGTGTGTGTTGCTGTGAGAACGGCACACTGGTGAATTTATTTTATTGGCAAACTTAAATTCTGAGTCTTTCTGGAGTTGCTCTGAGCGGCCACATGCACACTTCTGCAAAACAGTCCTCTTTCCAACGCTGATTTACATTAAATTATTTTAGATGCAATTCCTCAGAAATTATCCCTCGACTACAACAATAAACCAATTCATCCCAACCCTAAACCGAGTATTTAACCGAGAGTCGAATGAGCTGCAGCGCAGGCCTCCTAAATGCAATGTGCCATGTGAACAGATTTACGTCCTTACAATGTAAGCAGTTCCAGTACACATATATACATACACGCAGCAAGCAATTTTGTCAAAGAGAGCCCCTAAATATAGCCTCTGCTGTGTTATTATCACAGCAGGGGTAGTGCTCTGTTATCTCTCACCATTCACTCCCATTGTTTTACTACTCCATCAGATGACAGCTTCACAAAGGCTGGGGCCCAGTTGCTCTGTGCGTGGCCTGTTACATAAGACCCCAAATGATGCTGGTTAGTTTACTGATTTCTTTCCAACTGTAACACTTTATAAATGATTTTATGTCAGGTTTTATGTGCACATAAGAGAGTGTTTCTACTCTGGGCTGCAATCAGGATCAGACTGCTTTATACAGCTGATCCTGAAGGCAAGGCGGACTGAGGGATTTTACCCTAAAACTCTATAAGGGTGTTGTTGCAGTAAAGAACAATCAATGGCAATAATAATAATAATAAGCAACACCTGGACTCTGATTGTTGGGGAAGACCAGTAAACCTATAGAAGCCTTGTGGTTTTTATTGTTACCAAGCAGTGGCCTGAAAATACCCAACAAGGGTTCGGAGAGTCACCTATTCAAAACTAGCCACACTGAACGGCGCGGTTGGAAGAGCTGGTCCGGTGGTCCCTCAAACCCCCCACTGCGCCGCCAGGCCTGGGACCGCCTGGCAAGTCTGGACCCTTATTCATAAAAGCTATTGTTAACCGTACTGTGTGTGAGTGGTGAGCACTGGCCTGTTTCAGCATGTTCCCAACAACAACAAAACAGCAACAAAAAACTTAACATGCAATTATTTTCTCATGACAAACACATTCAAGCCGCCAGAAACAGGATGGCTACATGCAATAGCTTAGCATTAGCACTTAGCTACTAGCAGTGTCCAGAGGTCAGGATCTGATGTGATCTGTTACCTGTTAGCAGGTCTAACTACAACCCTGTTGATGCAGGATGACATGTTGGTTTTTATCAAACATAAACAGTGTGGTGAAAATGTTTTTGTCCTCTCACAGATTTCTTCTCATTTTGCTTTTTTTTTGGTCATTCAACCTTTTATAGGGCAGATGAACATATTTGATCACTTGTGCATTGTTGGGTTATAAAATAGCTCATGAACATTTCATAAACATAATTTTAAAAATACTATCAACAGCTAAGAATATAATTCTAAACACTATGTTTTAGAAACGCTGTGCTAGCAAATAAATTAATAAGTTCCTGTCAGTTTTAGGGCTTATTTTAAGACTGTTTACTCTTGGGGCGGCACTAGCTCAGTTGGGAGAGTGGCCGGTCTGGTAACCAGAGGGTCACAGGTTCAATCCCCAGCTCTGGCTGGGTTAGATTGTCGTTGTGTCCATGGGCAAGACACTTCACCCAACTTGCCTATGTGAGTGTGACTGTGTGTGAATGTTGGTGGTGGTCAGAAGGGCCGATGGAGCAGAATGGCAGCCTCGCCTCTGTCAGTCTGCCCCAGGGCAGCTGTGGCTACAGACGTCTGTCGTAGTTTACCACCACCGGTGAGAATGACTGTGTGAATGAATAATGCAACTCTGTAAAGCATCTTTGAGTGACCTGAAAAGCGCTATATAAAACTGATGCATTATTATTATTATTAAAGTTTTAAATGCTTCTGTGCTCTGGGGGGTCTCCAGACGTCTGGGGCTCAGATCTCCTCCGTGCCTCCCATGGATCTTGGGGGGGGTCTGTTGCTCTTCAAACTTATTATTGAATAATACTATGGAACAACCTCACAGACACAAGTGTGCATACACACACACACACAGGTGCTCACAAAGTGTTCACACAAATATGGACTCAGGTGTTCCCAAACACATTGACTTGGGCTGTGGTTGGTACAAAACACACCTTGAATTAATCTTTGCCGTGTGCATTTTAAGAACACCGCAATTGTTGTGGAGTCATTTGCTGTTTATTGCTTTTGTATCTATGCCCTCTGTTTTGGTTGTTTGTTCTCTCTCTTTGCAGGTCCAGAAGCAGATTCTTCGTACCTCTTGTGCTCTTTTCTTTCTCTGTTAACGCTCTCCCCACCCCTCTTTCTCTCCCCTCCCCCCTTTATTTCCGTCTTCGTGTCCATTGGGGTTCAAATTAAACCAAAAAACAATTCTAATAAAGATTTTTATTTAATATTTTATCAGGTGGAGCCTTATAGCAGCAGCTGTAACACCCTGCCTGTGATAGTAAATCTGTAAGGCTTGTTTTTGGCATTCAGACATCAATCCTGATTGCTATACTGCTGGATAGGACACGGGGAAAAACAAAAAGATTGTTCACTTTTAAAGTTTTAAATGCTTGTGTTTATGAAGACGTAACATCCCCACACAAGTAAGAGCACACTGGTCTACCAAGTATTCTAAAAGTGGTCAGACGATTGCAGCAGCAGCTCCAAATCAGACCTCTTCATACAGACCACCAAGCCTGTTGAGTTTTTTAAACCTCTTCTCAAAACTCATCATTTCTGTTTTTTAATGCTTTTATTTATATTGCTTTTCCTGCTACAATTTAAACATTTTCTTTGATTAATTCATGAGGCATTTGGTTAACTCTAGATGTTTTTAATGTGCTGTAGAAGTTAATTAGACATTAACATTAATTTGATCAGTTCTGGAAGGAAATCTGCTTTAAATTTGCTACAACATTAGAAGAAGGGTTGTTGTATTTGTGTTCTTTAATCTTTACGCAGTTCTAGTTGATCACTCTGACCTAATATTACTGCAAACTTTTGAAATTAGATGAACTGAACAACTCCAAAAACTAGAACGAGTTCCTGAAGAATGATGAGGAACTTTCAGTCCCACATTCATATATGTAATAAACACTCCTTTATTTAAAAGTATTTAACCTATACGTTATATGATGATTTGATCCTTACTGAGTCTTCAAATAAACAAATGCATGACTCAGATTATACGATCATGAAACGCCATGAGTTACTATAGTAAAAAAAAAAACAGCATAACTGTAACCATCTGTGTGTTTCTTCGAATGCGAGCATCTGAGAGCGATGTCAGGGCATCCGCCTCCAATATCTCCGCAGAGCACAGAGGATGGTCTGTTCTCACCATGATTAGAGGCGCAAACATTAATGAGGTTTAGAGAAAAATTAACATTCCTTCTCCTTGACGTCACACAGTGCCAGTGTTTTCATCCAAACAGGCTGAGAGGTCAGACAGGATTTCCCTCACCGGTAGCCGTTGGCTACACAAACACAGACCTGAAAACAAACATGTTATTGGGGAGAAGGCCACAGGAAAAGCCAGACAAAGCACCTGTGACGTAACAGCTGAAAATAATTTCTCATCACTCACAGGGCCTCAAAGCTTTCCTCAAGAGCAGAGATTTATTTGGTTCTCAAGAGGTTCAGAAACGACCCAGAAAAGCAAATAAACAGCTCACTAATTAGAATACTCACTGAGGTAGTTTTCAATTGATTTAGATCTGTATAAAAGTTTTATTTCCATCCCTTAGATAAAAACAACTTTATGACTTTCTGTTAGCTCACATTATTTCGTAGACTACGTTCTGTTCCCTAGTTTTCTCCTCCTGAAGGGAAAGCAGCTGGTCGACGTCACATTGGAGCAGCAGGATCCATCCATCCATCTTCTGAAGCTGCTCCATCCTTCAGTTAAGGGTCACAGCGTGCTGGTGTCTATCTGCAGCAGTCACGACACAAGAGGTGGGGGACACCCTGGACAGGTCACCAGTTCATCACAGGGACACGGAGACAAGTTTCACAACCAGCCACACTCTCTCTCACACCCAGGAACTTAGTCACCAATCAACCT
This sequence comes from Callopanchax toddi, assembly GCA_006937965.1. NCBI lineage: Eukaryota > Metazoa > Chordata > Actinopteri > Cyprinodontiformes > Nothobranchiidae > Callopanchax > Callopanchax toddi. Next base: position 710,941 of record SSNR01000320.1, on the reverse strand, counting down.
AACATCCATGTTTTTGGCCTGTGGGAGGAAAACCCACACACATGTATGCATGGGGAGAACATGCAGTCCACACAGGGAGTCCTCCTTACTGCGAGGCAACAGTGATAACAACTACACCACTATGCAGCTGCAGCAGGATCACAAACTAACATCTTTACAGGGAATGAGTTTCCTAAATCCATCCAAATCCAGGTTGTGATCAGTTATTTCACTGTAGCTACACCACAAAATGTTTGACTGTAGCCAAAATGATGACTTTGATCTGAAGATAATATATTTTATTTGGTTGCAAGAAATAGTACAATACATGGTTGAAGCAGTAGCAGAGAACAAGGTGATCAAGAGACAGAGATCAACCATTACATCGTCAAATTCATCAAGAATGTGTTTTAAAAGTTTAGTGTGTGTTTGCATTTCATAATATGTTTTAAAGTAGAGTCTGACTAGTAGAAGTGTAAATAAAGACCCTGTTACACTGAGACAAACAACTTTTACAGGTTAAAATCCATTCAGAAGTATTGAATCATTTTATGACCTAACCTCTGAGTTAAGTGTCCACATGTGTGGATGTTTGGTTCTTATACAATTTATCCTGAAACTATTATTATTCAGAGAAACGGTTTTAATTATAACTTTTATATTTTTTATTTCTTTATGTTAAAGAAGTCCTGATCCCAAATAGACTGATGGAATGTAAAAATCAGACCAAACAAAGCTCAGTTCTCAGGTTAAAGGCTTTGGCTGTGCTGCCACCTGGTGGTGAGTCTGTAGAACTGACACCATGACAGAAGAGACAAGAGAGCGATCATTTTAATGAACCTTTAAATTAATCAAGAACTTTGGTTCACATCATCAAATGTTACAAGATCTAAAGCTGATAGGTGAGTAATAATCTGGTGGCAGTGAAGGAATATTGCACTAGCAGAGTTTCTTTAGGCTTGTTGTGGTTAAGGACTGTTGTCATGCAGAATACCAGCCCCTCCTTTATGAGGACTACTATGACTGTGCTTTATAGAATTCACCTTTCCATTTTTTTAAACTGAATCATGTTCAGTATCTGTTGGAGTGTTTTTTTAACCTCTTCCCTGGCTCTATCCCTGTTCTCTGGTGTGCATGAAGGAGATGTTGGTTGAACTCGTGTTTTAACATCTTGATCATTTTTAAACAAGTTGCTCAGACTCTCAACTTCAGCACAGTTGCCACACGCCCACTCCTTTTTACCAGTGGGATTGAAGCCAAACAGATTCACACATGAAATGCAAGGAGGCATGGGTTCTTTACTCTTGGTGTTAAATGCATTGCATGAGACGTCTGGAGGTAGTTGGATGGTTCCATCAAAGTACTCCTTCTCCTTTACAGGACAGTAGGTCATCACTGCACCAGCTACATATTCATCCCACAATTCATTTAAACAGGAGGCAGCGATGATGACTCTGCCAGCACTGGGACCAGTGGTGGACAGAGAAGCTCCATATTGGTTTCCTGTTTTGTAAGTCCTTTAAGTTTTCTCCTCATTAAAAATGTCTTCTGGGGAACAAGGCAACAGATGTATTTTTCCCAGAAGGAATATACTATGAAGTATCTGATGAGTAATAATTACGTAATAATAATCATCACATTATCTTCTTTAGCTTCTCCAAAATGAAATAAAAGATAAATAAAAGATTCAAATCTCAAATACAGTATAACCTACCTCATAGTGTTTACTTCCAATAGTGTTCCATTCCATTACACAATTGAACCATTTCAGTAATTATAATGTAGGCATTTGTTATAAAATCCTTTTTTTATCATCCACATTTCTTTTTCTAAATAAAAACAAGCAGCAACAGCAAACACATCACAGCAAAATGTGTTTTGTTTGTACTTACATTTTTTGTCTATTCCAAATGATCAGATACAAAAACTGTTAGTTTAATAATGATGATGATAAGAGTAACAATTCTAAATTTTACTAACATCTAAAAGAATGGAGCCAAATAGCTAATGCTCACCCTGACCTGAGATGTGCTGCAAAACAAAAAGCACAGAGTGAAGTTTGACATGTTCTTGAACCAGTAAATCCATGCCTACTGTGAGATGTGTTACCCTTTTTTTTTACAACAGTATATGTTAATAAACTATTTTTATGAATTATTTGTTTTGCATAACATTTTGGGGACTTTAGGTTTTCCAAAAATGTAAATTTTTTTGCTTCCAACAGTTTTTTATGCTCTTGCTGACCCTAACTTCATCCAGTGATCTTCCTTCTTTACTTCTTCCCAGTTTGATTTCATGTACAGAAAAAGTGTCAAAAAATCTATTTCTATCATCAAGGTGTGTCATCATCGATGTGCTGGTTATCAGAAAATGACAAACTTCTCACCGTTTCAAGACCTGCTCGTTGTAAATGGTCTCATCTGATGGAAACTCCGTTTCCTCATTTTCTTGTTCCTGCAGGCTCGATGCCCCTTTCACCTGGAACCTGCTGCTCACACTTCCCTCTCTCATTCACTTTGTCTGGACATTTTGTCTTAAAGCCATTTTGTCTGTAGGTGGCACTTTTGTGAAATTCTTTGTCATCAGGCTACGATTCCAGTTTTATTTTTTACATGCTGGGAAAAAAATAATTTTATTGTGAAAGACAAAATAAAAAGTACACTTTCAGGAAGAGCACAGAATATATCTTCAGCTAACTAATGGACATGAGGTTTGCTTACCATGAAAACGAATTGTGCCTGTTATAAAAATCTAAAATCTCTTTCAAAGCAAAAATACTCATGTCTGTGTTTAGATTTAAAACCAAACTGATTGTCAGTGGTCAGAGTAAAACGTTCCATTCTATTTAAAAGTGTTCTCTCCATTATCTTAGATAAAATACTATGGAGATGGTAAGTAAGTAAGTAAGTAAGTAAGTAAGTAAGTAAAGTTTATTTATATAGCACCTTTCACAGAAAAAAATCACAAAGTGCTTCACAGAAAACAGAATCAAACATGATAAAACAAATAAAATTAATAAAACAAACAAAATATCATTACAAATCAAAATCATTAAACAACAACAAGAGAACACAAAATAGTTATTTAAAAGCAGTTTTGAATAATTGGGTCTTCAGCTGCTTTTTAAAGGAGTCCAGACTGTCTATACAGCGTAAAACTAAAGGAAGTTCATTCCAAAGTCACGGTGCAACAGACTGGAAGGAGCGATCACCTCGACTTTTAAATCTGGTCCTTGGAACTGTTAGGAGATTCTGGTCTGTGGACCTGAGAGCTCGGGTTGGAGCGTACGGCTTTATCAGTTCAGTAACATAAAGAGGAGCTTGACCATGTAGGGCCCTGAAAGTTAGAGTCAGGATTTTAAAATGAACTCTACATTTAACAGGTAACCAGTGCAGAGACTTCAGAATAGGGGTGATGTGATCTTTTCTGTTTGCTCCAGTGAGGAGCCTCGCTGCAGAGTTCTGGACCAGCTGAAGGCCATAAAGGGCTTTTTGGTTCAAATGGTGACTTTCTGCCCCCTGGTGGACACATTTAGTAACTACAGTAGTAATGAAAAGGTTCAAACAAACATTACTTCCGGTTTTTACAAAATAAAAGCTTTTGTCAATGTGGTAGGGAGGCTGAGCCATTTTGTTTCTACAAAATGTCATCAAATATTCTCTTCCTTCATTTCAGAAACTAAATATATTGACTATTTAATACGTGAATATTCTCCAAATATGTGTCTTTATTTATAAGATTTTATGTTCTAATGGCCAAATACCTAAACAGTTTAGTACTTTTTTAAAAAACCAACTCATCCATTCGTTCACATAGTATACATCAGTTAATGTGTCTTCAGCCCCTGAAATATGGTCTGGTCTAGGACAAGTTTCCATCCTCCAGAGGGGTTCAACTCTGGAACAGCTTTTCTCATTTGGTAACTCAGTGTTCTACACTGGAAGCTTTTAAAAACTGTTAAAAACCATTTAATAAAGGTAGAGCAGAGTCAGTCATTTACTTTTAATTTACTTGATTTACTGCAGTTTCCTGTTTTAGCATTTGATGTCATTGACTTCTGTCCTCATCATGAACTGCTGTGTCATCAGGACATTTATTTCAGAAAGTCTCAGGTAGGAACTGTTGTTCAGCATGTTGATGCTTCATTATCCATCACATCCATTGAACTAGGCTCTCATGAGCATCAGCTGTACAGATCCAGTGGTGGAGCAGGAAGAAGTACGCCAAGCTTCACTGGTAGATGTAGAGCTGTTCTCTGGCTGCAGCCACAAACTACAAAACACCAATTTATTCACTTCACTAAACTCACAGAGGTGTGGCCGAAATGTTGAGTCACCATTTGAAGCATCAGCATCCATAACTCCCACAAAATATAGACATGTGTTCACAACCATGAATAAAGGCACTTCAACATCCTGACCTATAGGTCAGTCTCTTCACCTTCAGAAGATTCATCTGGCATTTATTCATTTAATCTCAACAACACATTGTCATTATGTAGACATTTCATGACTAAGCATCAATCAACAGCCAGTCTCAGCACAGTCATTGATGAGTCATGTTTCCTATGCCAGAATAAAACAACCCCAGCAGGAATTCTGACAAACAATTCCCAGACTTCAAATCCCAGACAACTTCTTGTTTCCTTGATGAACTTCCTGTGATCTGGATGTATTTTAACTTTAACTGCAGACAGTGATTCAACAGGCGACTGCTTTGTGAAGCAAACAAACAGCTGTTAGTGACAGATGACTTGATGTGATCAGCAGACTGAGTTTGGACTTCTTGAACTGGAACATTAGTAGTAAACTAGGTCCTCTTTTCCTTTGTTTAGTCTGATTAGAAATATCCAAGTCTTTAGTTTTTCTTTTAAAACACCAAACTTGGTGACTTTGAGCTGAAAGTCTTGATTTGGCCTTAACACCTCTTCTTCAGCCAATGACAGCTGAAGAAAGAGTCTGTAATTCCAAAGCATCCTGAAAGCATCTGATTTATTTGTCAGACTCTGCAGACACTTCTTGAACATTTTCATCTGCTGCCATTAAAGCAGAGATTCTGTTCATTTCTCTTCAGAAATCAACGCATTGAAATTGACTCAATGTTCTATTTAAAGTTCTAGGATTCCATTATTTGGTCCTCAGGAAATGTTCAGGTGCTCAGTGGTCGATGATAGTAAAAGTTCCTGGTGCACTTGAATGCAACCTGTGTTCTATTGGCTTGTAGAGCTGTCTGTCAGCTGATTGTTATGACAAGAGGCGGGCTGAGTGTGTGTGTGTGTGTGTGTGTGTGTCTGGTGGAGCTGGAGGAGACACAGAGCAGAGAAAAGCTCGCTGGACTTTTATCGGTTTCTAGTTTTCTGTCTTGTTTTTCTCTTCGTTTCTTTGAAGAGGCTCCGGCCGACAATCTACTAAACAGCAAAGCAGCGAGAAGTGGAGCAGCTGACTGGTTCTAGAGTGAGTAGAACAATATGAACAATACCAGGATGGAAGTGGGCAGAACAGGCTAACAGAGACGGAGGGAAAGAGACGAGATTAAAAGTAGGATTTCTTTGGGTTCAAAAGGACAACACAACGTTTCATGTTAACTTCTAGAATCCCTTGTTGACGTTTTGATGAGGCTAGCTGTTAGCTTACCCTGAAATGATTTAGCATCAAATGGAGGAACAGAGGAAAGCTAACAGAGGCGGTGAGACAGCGAATCAAGCAGCGACCGGATGCAGCGACGGTGGAAGAAATATTGAGACTTTCTGACGGAACAGAAGAGCAGCTGTCGAGTTTCAGAAAAAATTAGCAAAGATTATTGTTGATGTTTGTTCAACGAAGCATGTGAAAATAAGCACACCATTAACCATGTTGCGGGGAGCAGGAGCAGTACAGAGGAACCAGGTTGTTTATGTCAAGTACGGTGGTCTACGCAGTACAAAAGGGTGTTGGTCAACTGATCTACAATTATGTTTGTATTTGATAATTTATCACAGCTATTGCCATGAAGTTTAGCCTCAGCTCAGCTAACTAATGTAGCACTTCCGGTGTGGAGGGTGGGTGTCTGTCAATGCCTGATCACTGCATACGTAGAGAAACCGTGAATAAATGTTTTTTTAACAATATTAAGATCTATCAAAGTTATTGCTATCATTTGACCTGACGTTTGTTAGAAAACTGTCAGCTAAATAAAGCTACATGGTAAAAATGACTCCTAGCTCGCTGAGTGGAGGAGAGAGACTGAGAGCATAAAGTGTCCTCAGCATTACTTCCAGGGACAGCTCCTGATGGATATTTGTCTCACTTATTTATAATTCTCTCATTTGTTTCTAATTGTAATGCTTGTGATCTATATCATGAGAGGTGATTCAGAGCTTTTTCCTGTGAATAAGAGACCATTACTTGTTATTTTGTAGATGATCACAAGGAGACAAAGCTAAGGCTTCCAGAAGCTGTTGAGCACACTGACATCAGGACAGATGGAAAGAATTCTCTAATTAAACCCAAAAGTTAGATTTAGTTTTTACATCCCTATATTTGTGTGCATTTTCAATGTGACTAACATCAAGTATTTAAGTAGACTGAAGAACATCCAGTTCCCTGGTGAGGATGTAGATCAGGTGGCAGGTCTTTCCTAAAGCTGAGCCATGAAAGAAATCAGAAGTCTGAATTGTTCCTTTTGAGTTGAATCTCCTGCTAGTTTGATGTAAATGTTGATGTAATATTTGGTTTGCTACATCATTGCAGATCAGCGAAACTTCCTGGTTCACCAAAGATTCTTAATTTGCTCTGATTCCCAAGAGAGGGAGCCCATGGAGAGGAAGCTGCCTTACCACCACGAAAACCATGGTAAAACCCCAGCTGATCAGTGACATTTGATCAGTTCTTTATTTAAAGGCACACTATGCAACTTTTTAAAATCTTTTCCTTGAGTCAGTATGTGCTAATCTGACCCTTTACAGGGTTAATGAAAAGTCACTCAGCCCCATCTGCTGCTTGGATCCAGAATACCGCGTTTGCAACTTCAGAGTCTCCGATCTGGTGCCCTAAAGTCTCACAAAGTCACGTATCGTGAGAAGCAGAAACTCTTTATTGTAATTCATTATTCACACGTCAGGACAGACGAGCTAAACACTATTGTATCGTGTTCATCAGGGTGGAGCCTCATAACAGAAGTGAGCAGTTGTTACAAGATTGATCCAAAAAACGAACACGACACAGATAGGGTTTAAATGAGTGATTTTTCTCAGCACTAACTGAAGTTTCTTCTATTGTAATGAGACTGATTCAAAATATGCTTGAGTTCATGTGATCAGTGGTTATTGATAAATGGACTCTAGTAGCTCTCAAAAGACGTGGGTTAAGTATTTTTTCTGACATTTCCTCTATAAATGTAGATTTAATTAGGTGTCATGAGGAGCCTGTGTTCAGTTTGATATTGTTTATTTTTTCCAGTGGTCAGTTCTTCAGTCCAAGTAGATTATAACCAGGGGTGGACATAACTAGGTCGCCAGTACGCATGCGCACCCCAGATATCATTTGTGGACCGGAGCTGTCATGCGAAACTATGTTTGGGGACTCTTTTTGTTGTGACACCTCAGTGTGTGTTAGGTTAGTTACACCCCCCACGCCACCCCCACCCCCCAATAGAACTTGTTTAGGCTGTTATGCTCTCTGACATTGTTTTAAATAAAGAGTTATGTTTCAGCCAGCGACTGAGTTCAGTAGTGACTCCCAGTTTCAAGCGTAAGAGGTGCTTTCACAATCCCAGTCACACAGCCCCGCACATACGCACCATGCATGCATGCACGCACCGCGCGTGCAGAGGGAAATTCACACACATAAATTACAATTGCAAGAATCTCATTTCATTTTAGATGATAGGATGCTTTTATAGACAGACATGATCACACAACAATCCTGCCTTATTCTGGGCTTGTGCCTGAGGTCATCCTACAATCTATTGGTTACTATGAGTTTTCAGCACAGTGACAGAGTTAATACAATCAGATGATTTGTGTGT
>SSNR01000320.1:694012-702948 GCA_006937965.1 Callopanchax toddi | reverse complement strand
TGGTGTGTGTGTGTGTGTGTGTGTGTGTTTGTCAGTGGTGACTGGTGAATTTTTTTGGGGTGGGGTGCATTTTTGCAAGTCAGTTTTCAGATGCGCAAAAACCACATCTCACCACTAGAGCAGGGAATGAAGTAAAATGTTTTCATCAGAAAATGTTGCTGGTAAAAATCCCTACCACCAATTCACTAAAAATGTGGCGCAGTTAGGTCACACACAGTTTTGGTCTAATTCTACACATCAAACCGTAAATAAATCATAAGGTCTTCATAAGGAGACCTTATAATAATATCAATATAATAAGATACAAATAATGAAAAAACAACCACAATGTGGTCACAACAGAAGTAAGAGTTTCCGGGGAAAAATAACCTGACTACACAAGGTCAAAAACACAACTTAATATCAATACCATCAAAATAAGTTTTCAGACAACTCACAAAACTCCCATAGGCCGCTATGGCATTTTAAGGAAAAGTAACCAAAAAAAACTCTCCAAAGCTGGCAAAAAATACATAAACCAAAGCATTCAATCAACACTATAAGTATTCCACTAACATTCAGCCACAACAATAACAAAGACATGTCGCTGTTTAATGAATAAAATCACTAATGGCCTAGCGAATGGATGGGGCTAGCCATTAGCTCATGACATTTTTCCTCAGCGACGCATTGTTAATAAAACAAAAGAAACAAACAAACCAAGTGACTCACCGTCGAGTTGACTAAATTAGGACATGATATATGAAATCAATCAGCAGGGTTGTCACAAGTTGTCAAGAAGGATTCTTTGAATAAATATTCATTTACTTTCCTCCATGATAACTCCACGAGCTACTTAGAGCGTCTGGGTCAACGTCCTGATCTGACCTGGGACTCCGGTCTTCTGTGCATGCTTCAGTCCCTAAATTCTGCAACCCAAGGTTCTCCTATACTTTGTATTGAAGGGGGTTCCAGTGCGCATGCACCAGTCATAGCGTAGGTCTATAGTAAAGATTTTTGCACCTGAAACATGCGCAGAAGACCCCAAAAAAAACAGGAAGTACACCACATGACCTTTTAGTCTGGTAGAAAAAAGTGAGAGAACAGTTAAAAACTACACCTAAATGCAGATTATACACAGCACTAATAATGGATAGATCATTTAATTTAATTTTCATGTTTCTTTTAAAACTATTTTGTGATTCTAATCTTCTTCTTCCTCCTCCTGTGAGACTGGTGGGGCAGCGCTCCAGTGCCCCCTATTGACAGGCCACCACTGGTGTGTTTACAGATAGAAAACAACTGCAACTACACTGAAAAACGGAGAACAGAACACTTAATATAGTTTGACTAAAACTAATGTAACCTGTTCATTTCTTCCAGTTCTTGAACACAATTGATGTCTGTGTGAAGTCACTGACAGTTGTCGTGAATGTCTGTGTGTTTCAGAGCTGCCTATCTATGATCAACAGCTGGTTTTAATTAAAGAAGAAGCTCCTGGAGAATGGAGGCCTGGTGTGGACCAGCAGGACTCAGAGCCCCTCAACATAAAGGAGGAAGAGGAGGAACTCTGGACCAGTCTGGATGAAGAGAAGCTCAATATTAAGGAGGAGACAGATGCCGCTCAGCTTCCCTTCCTTGCAGTTACTTTGAAGAGTGAGGATGATGAGGAGAAACCTGTGTTGTCACCGCTTCCTCAGCACCAAGTGGTTCCAGCCAGCAGCTCCACTGACCAGATGACAGCAGCAACTGGTGGAGAGGACTGTGGAGGAGCAGAAACCATCAAGAACCCAGGAACCCGAAATACTCAGGAAGAAGATTCCAGCTCTTCACAAACTGAAGTCAGTGAGGATGATGAAGAGGAAGACAATGTAAACAATCCTGACTCTCAGTTGTCAGACACTGGGTCAAAAACTGAAAACAGTAACGATAACAGGAAGGAGATCAGGTCTCCTGAGTCAGGTGTAGGCACTGTCAAGACAAGCAGGAAAGATCAAACAAGGCAGAAACCATATGGTTGTGATCTCTGTGGGAAAAGTTTTACCCTAAAACAAAATCTAGAAAGACACACAAGAATCCACACAGGTCAGAAGCCATTTTGTTGTGGTGATTGTGGAACAAGTTTTAGATACAAGTCAACTTTAGACTCACACATGAGAATTCACACAGGTCAGAGGCCATTTTGTTGTGGTGATTGTGGACAAAGTTTTAGGAACAAGTCAAATTTAAACTCACACATGAGAATTCACACAGGTCAGAGGCCATTTTCTTGTGATGATTGTGGACAAAGTTTTAGGTACAAGTCAAATTTAAATAAACACACAATGATCCACACAGGTCAGAGGCCATTTTCTTGTGATGATTGTGAACAAAGTTTTAGGGACAGGTCCACTTTAGACTCACACATGAGAAGCCACACAGGTCAGGGGCCATTTTGTTGTGATGATTGTGGACAAAGTTTTAGGAACAAGTCAAATTTAAACTCACACATGATAATACACACAGGTCAGAGGCCATTTTGTTGTGGTTATTGTGGTCAAAGTTTTAGGTACAAGTCAAATTTAAACACACATATGATGATCCACACAGGTCAGAGACCATTTTGTTGTGATGATTGTGGACAAACTTTTAGGTACAAGTCAGCTTTAAAAAAACACATGATGATCCACACAGGTCAGAGGCCATTTTCTTGTGATGATTGTGGACAAGGTTTTAGGGACAAGTTAACTTTAAACAAACACATGATGACCCACACAGGTCAGAGGCCATTTTGTTGTGGTGATTGTGGACACATTTTTAGGGACAAATCAACTTTAAACAGACACATGATGATCCACACAGGTCAGAGGCCATTTTGTTGTGGTGATTGTGGACATAGTTTTAGCCAAAAGTCAAATTTAAACAAACACATGAGAATCCACACAGGCCAGAAGCCATTTTGTTGTGGTGATTGTGGACTAAGTTTTAGGGACAAGTCAACTTTAAACAGACACACAATGATCCACACAGGTCAGAGGCCATTTTCTTGTGGTGATTGTGAACAAAGTTTTAGGGACAAATCAAATTTAAACAGACACATGTTGATCCACACAGGTCAGAGGCCATTGTGTTTTGGTGATTGTGGACATAGTTTTAGCCAAAAGTCAACTTTAAACAAACACATGAAAATCTACACAGGTCAGAGACGATTTATTGACTCCTGAAACACAAGAATCAACACTTAATGGCAAACAGTTTAACTGTGAATATTCAGACAACTCATTGAGACACATGTTAGTTTTTCTCAATTGTTTACACACATTTTCTGAAAGCATGTCTCATATTCTCAGAACTCTACACACAAATTCAAAATAACACATACAATGGGCAAAACTCCTCAATTATCCTGCACTTCACATTCAAAACAATGTTATTTCTTCTCAAAATGGAATTTTGTTTTCAAATGACACACACAAACCGTCATATGAACAGACATTTATGAGAACCAGCTGAACACTTATGGTCTCAATGTAAAACACTATGATGAATGGAAACCCTTCTTCTCCATTCATCATAATGGCTTCAGCCTTTTTTGGTTCAGTGTTACACTTACTACAGACTAGGGCTGCAACTAACGATTATTTTCATAATCAATTAATCTGTCGATTATTTTTTCGATTAATTGGTTTTTGTTAACATTATTTAGCTATTTAACCTATGCAAGTAATGAAGAATACATTTCAATTAAGAACAAGGAAAACACAAGAGAATTGTGCAGTTGACTGCAATCTATTTTATTGCACCTGAACACAACACAGTCAACAAAATTAGCTAAACAGTGCAAAACATTTGTCCAGAATAATTTTTTTGCATCAAAATAAGAGGTAGATTCCATACAAACTAATGTTAACAAAAATATCTCAGCCCTTTTAACAAATTGTCCATGAAATGAAAGTCACAGCATCAGTATTCATCTTGTAAAGTTTGCAATTTAGCTGCTGTTGATACCTTTTGAATAAGAAAACTATTCTTACAAAAGTAGTGTTTACTAACAATTGTGCAGTTCACATTTTTACAACCCAACCTGAACATAAACTCAGTGCAACAGCGTAAACTTAGCTTAAGTGCAAATGTTGTTCAAAACAACTTGGTTAAGAATCATTTTAGTAGAGGTGGGCATAGATTAATTTTTTAAATCTAGATTAATTTTGAAATTAATCTAGATTAATCTAGATTAAAATGGCTCATTTGAATTCTGCCAAAGGGTTCATAATACCGGTATGTGTGTTCATGAGGCTGAAGAGTCGTGATACTTCAAGTCTAGAGTTTAAGGTTAGTAACAGCTGATCCACTGTTTGGATCAGCTGTTACTAACCTAACCAGAAATACTAAACCTGTCAGAACTTCCCTCAGAAACCCAGACCTGAGTCACAAACCAGAACCACCAGATCAGATGAGCTCTGAGCTCATTTTAACAACCTCTGATGGTTGATCAAGTTATCAGGATGAAACATTTTAACACTAAAACACATTGATGTGTCATCAGAGGTCTGTCTCCTTTAACTTTACAGCTGTTTTCTGAGGCTCACTCTGTTTTAATAGTTTTACTGTAGAAACCTTCTCATCTCCTGACAGTAAAGGATTACATTTAGTTTACAGGTCACCTGATTAAAGCATCAACTCTCTTTTTTACATCAAACAACTTCAAGCTGATTTTTTAGCTGTCAAAAAATGATTGTAGCATCCAGTTTATCTGTAATGGATTAAATCTGCCTTAAAATGACTTAAATTCTCTACTGTTTATTTCCCATGATCCCATAGGGCTGTTTCATTGTGTTTTTGTTAAATAAAACCACTTTAGGGGATTTAAACATTAACGAGTCTGAAAACTAAAGACAACCCTCTGATAAAGTCACTGACAGATCAATGTGTTTTAGTGTTGATATTGTTTGATTGGTTGAATGTTCAGCTGTCAGTTATGCTGAGAAACGCAGCACGCGCTGCCACATTCACTTTAACGAGAGGCGCGTGCACAGCTGAGGCTGTCGGCCCAAACAGCACGTCGGTTCACCAGGAAACACCTGGAACCCAGACAGACAGTCCAGACCTGGTTGATGACTTGGTCGAAGTTCTGCGGGAACTCTACCAAGTTGTTGCTGCGGGTTTGTGACTCGGTCAGCGCTCTGCCGTCTCCTCCAACCTGGATCAAGTCCGAACCACACGGTCCGGTTCAGGAGGAGGGGGCGTATGCCGAGGTTGGCACGGGCGCGCGCCTCCCGGACGCGCCTCTTTCACCTCCTTGGGTCCAGGTGAAAATCCTGGACCGGAACCGGCTCCCGGTGAAGGAGACACGCCTCACGTCTCCTGAACGCGCGCTTCACCTGGACCCGCGGCTCCCGGTCCGGGTGAAGGATCGGTTCGGATCCGGGAGCTGCAGCTCCAGGTGAAGTGAGCGTTCGGGAGACAGGAGCCGCGCCTCCTTCAGCTAGACCGGGGGAGCGGGTCCTGCTGCAGGTCTGGACTCTGGAAAGATCCGGGCCAGGATCGGAGTCTGCCATTTGGTAATGCCTGTAGATCTCTTAGACCCAGCGTCCCAATTTAGATTAACGGCGTTATTTTTTTTATCGCACGATAATAATAACTGGTGTGAATAAAGCAGTGTTGCATGTGTGTTGCATGTGATGTCCCTCTCATAGACGGAGAACAAATAGCTGTTCATGGTGTTTCATTGTAATTTCAGACACTTCTAATGATTTTCTGTGCCTGATCCCGCTGATCATCCAACATCAGCGGGATACATGAGGGTCAGGTTCACGTCCCACTCCTGCTGGATTGAGATAGTTATTTTTTGTACTTGTCTTGTGAAAGCCTATCTAAAGGTTGTTATTTAACAATTCTTTTAAACCACACAGACTGCATACTTTAAATAGGTTTAGGTCTTCTTTATTTTAACAGTATCAAAATGTTTCACGACTGAGCCAAGTGTCCTCTTTTTCAGAAATCTAAATATGGTCACCCTATAACACACAGTTGAAACTGCACAGGTCCAAGGTTTGTTGTTTAGTAGAATGAGTAGCGCTGAAGTTTGTTGTTGTAGCGTTCATCTACAGGGCAGTGCTGAGTAGGTTTAGTGAATCTAGGAGGAGAGTCAGTTACTAGTAAGACCTGAGAGAACAGCTGTAGGGTTTCCTTCAAAGAATCTGAACAGATTTTTAATTTTGATTCCTTTTTGTTATTCTAGTTATCCTGTTTTTATGTGCTGAACTAACATATATATTCCCTTTCTTCTCACTTTTTTCTGCATTTGTTTTTCAATAATACTAATACTACTACTAAACTTTTTGTGATCAAAGTTTTCAACTTTTTGTGTAAATGTTGACAGGAGCAGCCGTTTGTCACATTGATGAAATAATGTGTTTCTGTGTTCAATTAAACCAAAACAAAGTCTGCTGTCTGTATTTGTTCTGTTGTTTGAACTAGTAAACAGTCTAGTTAGTATTTGTTGGCTAAATGATCATCAGCTTTCTACTTCCTAAAGCTCCAGGTATTCAGGACAGAATAATATTTTATTAAACAACAGAATCATCTCTAATTGTGTCATTTAAAATCGTTTATTATCATTGACAGCAGTGTAAAGAAAAAGCCTCTGCAGTGGCTTCATCTGTGCTGTAGCCTGGTTGTTGTCAGACTGAAGGTCCAGATGATCAGTCTACTGCTCCAGGTCCAACTGGACCTGGAGGAATCCATTTCAAATCAAATGTCATCTAGATTGAAGTCCAGTTAAACATCTGTTGTTAGTTCACACATCATGAGCTTTAATAGATTTGACCCAACTTTACTCATTGGGATGAAACGAAGAAGGAGATACTAATATTTCTCACAGTCCTCCATAGCTAAAGGATGGTGGTTGAACTTTTCACTTCAAGCTCAGGTCCTCTAGCAGAGGCCTGGGAGCTTGAGGGTCCTTCTCTGTTCCTAGAACTCTTCTCATCTGGACAGAGATCTCGAAGGTGGTTCCTGGGATCTGCTGGAGTCTCTCTCCCAGTTTGGGGGTCACAGCCATAGGAGTTCTGATGACCACTGGCTATGAAGAGGATTCAGTAACAACAACTGTCAGCTTGAAGGTCAGAGGTCAGCATTGGTGTCAGAGGATTTGTGAACTTGAACAGGAACATCTGAACTTGTGTATCTAAATGTGTATTTGTATGAAAAAGTGTCATATTGTATATAAAGAAAAGACAAAACACAACAACACTGTCTTTGTAAAGAAAAGACACAACATTCATAAAACTGTTTGTTTCTATGAAGAAATCAAAGTCAAGAAACTTATCTATATCTGATGTTTCCAACTGACTGATGTTTGAATCCTTCTGTTAGACTCTTCCATCATTCAACCTGTTATTGAAACACACTGACTTTTTAAAGTGCTTCTGACTCCATGAATGTTTCAGTTCAGGTTCCCTCTTCAATCATTTCCTCCATCCCTCTTTCAAACACTTTGATGATCTGATCAGGAAGTCAGTTGTTTCTTGCTTTAATTTGTATTGATGCTGTTTTCAATGGAACCAAGTCAGTAAATGTCAGAACTCCTGATTTCATTCAGAGTTCATTTGTCTCCTACTGAATGGATTCATCTGATGGACATTTTCTATGTGGGCTTGATTGTTTGGTTATTATTTCTCTATGTGTTTCTACACACTTCTGAACAAGAACTCAAACTAGAAAGTTCCTGGAGAAACTGGAGAAACTTCAATAGGATCTGCTACTGGTCACATGGTCCTGGTCCTGGTCCTGGTCTTGGTCATGATCCTGGACAGGCCATCAGGCAATGCTGGGTGGGGGCCGGCCCAGGCAGCAGTAAGTTACATCATGGATTAAAGCTCAAACACACAGTAAATCCAGGACTGCAGTCCAGGGGGAGGGGGCGTGGTCAGGATGCTACGGCCAAAAGGCCAGTCCACGTTTTGTTCCCAGTCCAGCCCTGATCCTGGATCTGTTTCTGTTATGATCCTGGATCTGCTATTGGTTTTGGTTCTGGTTGATTAGCACTGTATTAAACACAGCAGTGAGTGGGTCTGGTCCTGTTTGTGGTTCTAGTTTAGATCCAGTTCTGAATCTGGGTCAGTATGTTTGTGGTTCTGATATTGAATCTGGTTCTGGTTCTGATCTTGGATCTGATTTTGGTTTTGGTCATGATCCTGGATCTGGTGGTTCTGGGTCTTATTCTGGTTAAGATCTTGGATCTGGTTCTTGTTATGATCATGGATCTGCTACCAGTACTGGTATTGGTTCGGGATTTTGTTCTGGGTCAGGTTCTGGTTCTGGTTTCAACTCCATCTGTTGATTTTCACATCTTTGTCATTGATTTCAGATTATTTTAAAATACTTTCAACCACTAGAAAGGAAGACAAATCCCATTGAAACCAGTAGAACTAGAGAGGAGCTGGTGCCTTTCTGCTGTCAGCCTATTGGTTGAAGCTCACTCACATAGAGGTTTTTCCACAGGGGATTCTCACCTATCATATTATTGTGGAGCTCTAAATGTTAGCAGTAGCTAGAAATGTGTCTGATGTGTATTTGACTTGATCAGAAACATGTTTCAAACTCTAAAACCTCTCTAAGGCTCTTCAGATCCTCTACACGTCCTAAATGGATCCTATCAAACTGATGACGTTTGTTGCTCTTTCAAAAGAAGATAGGAGACGTGGCTGATTTTCAGGGCCTTTGATTTCCTCACAACTCGGCCTGCAGCTTGCTACCAGGGCTTGTTCTCTTCCCCTCCACAGTGGCACCACCAACCAGTTCTCACACACAGTGAGCGCCCTCTGGTGACGCTAAAGCGCCACTACATGCTGAACTTCATTTAGAGTTTATGGCTTCATCCAAGTTCAGGTAGAGACTGTAGAATCTGCTAAATGATAAACTAATCATTCTGATCAAAATAATCAGGGGCCCCATCTGGCCTCCTGTGAAAACTT
>SSNR01000320.1:684012-689012 GCA_006937965.1 Callopanchax toddi | reverse complement strand
CTTTTTCCACATTCTGATGAATCTTCCTCTCTTGTCTGGACGTTCCTGTGTGACTCTGGTTTTTTCTTTACCCCAACACTTGTTTTTCTCCCTGAACTGCTTGAAGACCTGTCTCTTGAATGACATGTCATGTGTCTCTGGAGAGACCCCTTGTGGACAAATGGTTTATCACACTCAGAACAGCCAACACAATCTTTGATTGTGTTTACACCAAACTCTGGAGACTTTTTCTGCTTCCAGTCGTTGTCTTCAGTTTCAGGCTCATAGTCTGAATTATCCTCGTCCTCGTCATAATTCTCACTCATTTCAGTCTCTGAAGAGCTGGAACCAGTTTTAAGATGTGGGTTTCTGCTAGTTTCTGCTCCTCCACTGTCTTCCTCACCAGCTTCTACTTTCATCTGGTCAGCTGAGCTGCTGGTTGGAACTTCTTTGTCTTCCATTTGGTGCTGATGAAGCTGTGAGAACAGAGGTTTCTTTTCTTCATTCTCACACTTCATAGAAAATAAAGTGAATCTGGTGGCATCAGTCTCCTCACCCTGTTGAGCTGCTCTCCATCCAGACTGGTCCAGAGTTCCTCCTGTTCCTCCTTTATGTGGAGTGCTTCTGGGTCCTGCTGGTCCACACCAGGCCTCTGTTCTTCAGGAGCAGCTACTGTCACCAGCATTGTCTGCACAGGGAACACTGAAACACAAACAAGATGGACAACTGGACTTCATATTCACACATACATTAGCTCTGTTATTGCTTTACGATTGTGACATCACAACAGACTTGGAGAAAAATATCAACAGACAAACTTTAAACTTGTTTTATTTATTTTCCAACTCCTAAGTTTTGTCTCTCGTTCTCAAATAAAGAGGTAGATGATATGCTGGTGAAGGTTCTCAGTCATCCAGGTCATGATAATCCAAAAAAGGGTTTTAAATAAAGGCAACTGGACTTATTTTGGTTCTTTGAAGACGTTTCGCTGCTCATCCGAGTAGCTTTATCAACTCAATTCAATTGGAGGTAGATGATTTTCCTGAGAAAGACACCAAACTTGTTCAGAGGAGGCAGATATGATCCATTTAGCTAAACTTTGATTTTACAATTCATTTGTCTACAATTTATCAACACATTATTCTAAATAAGCATCCATGCCAACTAGATTCTCTCAGCAACAAAGAACAATATCAGTTTTTATTTTGACTTCACCTTAGAGCTCATATTACACCTGAGTAAAGTTGTTTCATTTGGACTTTCTTTCCCCCAGGCCACTTCCATCCTAACACAAAACTCTTTAAATGTTTTTTTAAATGCTCTAACAGGGTTTCCCCCAGAAAACTTGCTAAGCCCGGTGGTAGAGAAGCCCATGGGCTGCCCACCGTGTATTAGAAAAATACTATATATATATACATATATATGTAAACAATTAATTAATAAAGCCAATACAAAAAGATCCCTCTTAAAAATAAAACAAAAGATGTGAATCATTACCAAAGCCCTTTTCTCAGCTCCTCCTTTAATTAAAGCGGCACTCCGGAGGATTTCATCAGGAGAGCAGTTTTTGAATCTAGCGTCCAAAGGCTCCTCCTCAAAACATCTCGACAGGCGCGTCCGATCGCGTGTGCGCGCGTGCACACGGCGCATATACTTCGGACATGAACTGTACAGCTCAATGTGTAGGGTTTAATCACTCACAGTTCACAATCTTATTCCAACACTACGAGGGTCTGATGAGCCCTCTCTGTCCCTGCTGCTTCTGATATTAGCTCTGTTAGCAGAGAGCTGCTGCTGGACTCTGAAGCTGAACTTGACTCGGCCCTGGATGAACTTTCTGACCAAAATAAACGCATAATCCTGTCAAGCCTTGCCATTCTGTGAGGTGAAAGGTTTAAAAATAAAAATAAACCCGTCTTTAGCTGGAGAATGGGTAGGTTTTTAGTAGAAATGAGCCGTGAGTCCTCAGTGAACGGCTGAGACGACAGAGAAACACACGGAGCGTCCTGTACGACAGCGCCCCCTACTGGTACAGGTTTGGCCGATGTGCGTGCATGTTCAGACAATGCAGAAATTTGAATTTCATTGGCTGAACAATGTCGGCGGCAAGAAATAATGGAAAGGGGTCTCTAGGAGGAAGGAGGGTCTTCATCAGAATGACAGATGTTGTGGAACTCAACCCATAGATCATAGTTTAGACCTGAAATATCATTTAAAACATTTAGAAAACTTTGATAAAGAGAAAAATGCTTCAGAGAGCCGCTTTAATAGTACTTTCTGCCTGTAATTTTACTAAAACACTTGTTAAACCTACTCTAATAAACATTTCCAGCATTAACTCTGTGCATTGTGTAAATAACTTCAACATAGTGTCTCTAAAACAGACTAACAGAACAGAAATCATCCAGATTCACTTAATGCTGCTCATCTCTTCACCTTACAGGTTTTCTAACAGCGGCTGCGTGCCTCCTGCCTACTTGGCTCCCGTAGATTTTACTTATTATTTTCCAATACGTAATATTGAACATCTAGCCAAGGCCAAAGATCTAGAGACCAAACTACAGGAGTCCATCTGAGGGACAGGTGTATATAATGGAGGATTTTCCATCAGACATTTAGCCATGAAATGTTCAGGTTGAGACGTTCCAAAAACATGAAGTTAAAACATTTGAACTGATCCTAAATTGAATGAAGTTATGATTCTGACTTCAAGACGTGACTCAATAATCAGGAACGTCCGCTTCTTCAACGTCATCACAAAGTGTTTTCCATCAGCCACCGTTCAAGATATTCTGGAGAAACTTCCAAGTATGCTGTGCTCCGTCCCGACTTCAGTCAGAAGAGTGATCATTCATGTTGGATCCAACGATGTCTCCCGTCAGCAGTCTGTTGTCACATTACAGCATTTTTACCAGCTGCTGGAGATCCAGAAGAGCAGTGGAATGTCTGTCTTCATCTCTGGCCCGATTCCCACAGTTTCTCGTGGAGATGAAAGTTTCAGCCGTCTCCTCTCTCTCCACACCTGGCTTCAGTCTGCCTGCAGGTCCCTCAATATTGGCTATATCGACAACTTTAATCTGTTAAGGAAGCGTTTTTCCTGTTTTAGGCGAGATGGTGTTCACCCAAACCGACTTGGCTCACGCATGCTGACCGCTAACATCAAGTACGCTGTGCAGTCCTATAGATGTATATCTATGGTGGACTCCTCTACACAGACATGACTGTTTACATCCGAGTCATCTACACCTTCTGCAGCCTTCGGTCTCACCACCACTCCAAACGCCGTTGCCCCCTACAGTCCACCACATATTCAACCATCATCTAGGTCTCTTCCCAGAGTCTCTGTCCCCACAGTTTCCTCCTCGGCTCTCAAACCAGAACATTTTCCTATTCCAGTCCATTTATCAACCCGCTGCCCTAATCACTCTGATCAGAGAGCCCGGAAACTCAACAGGTGTTTACGACCCATCCATCTCCAAGTAACAAAGAAGAAAAATGACCTGCATCCTTCAGTTCAGTGTGCCCTGTTAAATGCCAGATCCATTTCTAACAAATCCTTTATCTTAAATGACCTTTTCACCCAGCAGGGTAGACTTCTTTTTTCTAGTTGAAACATGGGAACAAGATGGTAACTTTGTACATTCTAATGAAATCTGTCCTCCAGGTTGCTCTGTGTTTACCACACCACGCCCCTCACGCCGTGGTGGAGGTCTCGCTGTGGTCTTTAAGGACAAACATGCCTGTAGTCTAATCAACAGTGGCTGTTTCACTACTTTTGAATGTCAGATCATCAAAGTAGGATTACAAGAAGTATTTTACTGTGTTTTAATTTACCGACCTCCTGGAACAAGTGGCCCTTTTCTCTCTGAATTTTCAGATTTCTTATCATCCATGATTAAGCTGGAAAAGGTTTTAATTCTGGGTGACTTTAACTTTCACATTGATAACCCTGAGTGTAACACAGCAGCTGATTTCTTATCCATCACTGATTCTTTTCACTTTGTACAGCATGTATCAGGACCAACCCATAATATGGGTCACGCTTTGGATCTAGTCTTCTCTCTGGGTCTAAACATCAATCAGCTACATGTTGAAGAGGTTCATGTGAGTGACCACAGCTGTGTTTTCTTTAAGATTCAGTCTAACGTTGATCCTGTCCCTCACAAACTGAGTTCAGAAAGACGCATCATTAATCAGTCAGCAGTTGATGGTTTTTCTGTAATGTTTGATAGAAACTTAGTTCATGGTGAAGATGCAATGTCCTTCATCCAGTCATTTAATCAGCAGTGTTCTACTATCTTAGATAAAGTAGCTCCAGTTAAACAAACAGTGGTATCTCATAGAAGGAACAGTCCCTGGATGAATGAACATATTTATAATCTCAGAAGGACATGCCGTAAAGCTGAGAGACTTTGGAAATCAACAAAGATGGAAATTCACCGACTGTACCTTAAGGAATTGATAACATCTTTAAATGAAATGGTTAAAAACTCCAGAGCTGTTTACTTCTCTCAACTAATTTCCTCAAATAAAAACTACAAAGTTCTGTTTGACACGATCAATCAGAGAGTTTCACCTAAAACGCCCCAAATCCCTGTGTTCTCAAGGTCTGATTGTAACAACTTCCTTTCATTCTTTGAGAACAAAATTAGAAACATCAGGTCAGGTTTCTCACCCCCATCTACTCCCTGTTCTCCTATCCACCCTCCTCCTTCCCATACCTGGTCCTTCTTCACACCTGTTCATTTTCAGGACATCTGTCTCATTCTTAAAAACATGAAACAATCTTCAAGCCCAGTTGATATTCTCCCAACCTCTTTGCTTCTTAAAGCTTTTGACCTAGTTGGCCCATGCATTGTTGATTTTATCAATCTATCCCTCCAAACCGGCTCTGTCCCCTCCATCTTTAAACACGCTGTTATTGAACCCATCCTTAAAAAACCCAGTCTGGACTCCTCTCAGCCAAATAACTACAGGCCCATTTCCAAACTGAGCTATATCTCTAAACTCTTAGAAAGAGT
>SSNR01000320.1:651546-670285 GCA_006937965.1 Callopanchax toddi | reverse complement strand
ACTTTTAGTAAAATTATATGATAGGTTTTCTTTTTCTATAATGATTAGTTAAATGACAAACAAAATGCCAGCCTGTTGGAATCCAGCTGATAACACGTCTCTGCCTCCTACGGTGAAGGGGCCATCTCCTGTCCTTATCAGGGGGGGGGGCAGTATAACAAAGTCTCAGCCTCCTGTGGTGAAGGGGCCATCTCCTGTTCTTATCAGGGGGGTAGTAAACAGATGTCTTCGTCTCCTGTCAGGGAGGGGTAAATTCCTCTACCTCTAAGAGACCCCCTAGGGGCAGATGCTAAAACATAGAATTCCACTCTTTTTGGGATGGGTAGGATTTATGGTGGGTAGGGGAGGGGGGAACAAGAGGAGGGTTTTAAAAGCAGACTCAGAACTGCTGTGGTCAGACCTTATTCCTCAGACCTCTGTGGTGTAACGTCTCCTTGTTAACAAGTAATAAACTTTCTTAAAACTTTTAAGACTGATATCTCATTGCTTTAAGACTGATATCTCATTGCTTGATAAGAAACTTCCATAACAGTGGCCACATGGGAACACGTGAACATGTTAAGTGTTCCAAATTCACACGGGAAACATGGGTTGCACATGTGTTTTACATGTTATTTTAACATGTTTTTACATGTGAAAACATGTTCTTTCTCCCTGTGGGAGGTTCACGCTTTTTTGTTCCAAATTCACACAGGAAACATGTTCTTTACATGTAGTTCACATGTGTTACATGGTAATTTCACATAGTTCATGTGGTTTTTCTGTAAGGATTAATGTTCATATATATTTATGGAGGAAGACGTGCTAACTGTGATGGACCTGAAATTATAAATGTGATCTGTTTACATTACTTATTTAGTATTGATAAAAATTTGTTTCACCATGGAAGACGTGTGTAATGTCCACTAGAGAATTACGAGATAGTTATTTATTTTAAGAATACAGTTCCAATGTAGGATTACGTGTGTGAAATTTATGTTATTTATTTAGCATGATGAGCTTCGCTGTTATGAGATTTCTTGTCCGGTGTGAGAGTAGCATCTGAACCAGTTGACCCTGCCAGCCACTAAAACTGGTAGGGATCTGGACTATTTTTTTATTTAAAAAAAAAAATCAGCTCCAGTGTAAAGTGAACGCTCTTTATTACATAATGTTATAAATCCAGCGGGATGAATTCTAGTAAAGTCGGCAACTTGTTTACATCGGTGAAACGGAAGCAGGGAGAATGTAAACCCCCAAAATGCCAAAAATAAAGTTTTTTATTGTTTGTTTTCATTGATTGGATATTGATCATAATGTTTTCAGTTTTCTTAAAGTGGTTATGTTTTGCTTTGGACTTTGGCTGCTATTTCATTTTTAGCCTTTGTGTCTTTTAACAGAGACAGTGTGATATGTTTCTAATGGGAAAAGTGGAGGATGAAAGAAGAGGAGGTGGTTCTAAAAACATCTACAGATGAAAAGAATCTGGAAGTCACCTCATATCATGTCACAGAAGCAAACCACAACCAAAATGAGAGTCCACCATTCTCCAGCTGATCATCAACTATTTGATAAGTTTTAATTTTATTGCTCTCAGGAAATCAACTTGTCGGTGGTAAAATAATTTTTCTGTCAAACTGTTATATTTTGTGTTTTTTATAGATTCACCTAAAGAAATATAGATATATAAATAAAGAAATATAAAATAAACAAATTCTATTTTCAAATTAGTTCTTATAAATTTTCTGTTATCAACTCAACTCTGGCTCATCCTTTGAGTTTAGGAGCATTTTTGTGCCTGAATGAATCAGAGGTCAATGTTTTAACAACAACAAACATTTCTCACAACATTTAAACATGATCAGGTACATCGATTAAAATGGAGAGAAAAAAACAGCCAAATAAAAACAAAACACGCTGAGAAAGTTTGTAGAACTGTTGATCATAATCACTTTAAAAGAATACAAAAAAGTATGGCTCCTTAAAAAAGTGCAAAAAAAAAAAAATCAGGATCAGCTTCAAACAAAAAATAATGACTAAAAATGAGTTGTATGAAAATTCAAATGATATGATTACACATCCTAACCACGCCTCTGGAATAAACTGTGACCGGATTCAGACACAACCTTTTGTAGAGATTCAAAATTGCAATGCAACATCAGTTGGTCCTTTTTTCTTAAAGTAGGTTAAAAAAAAAGGTTTAGTTCAAATAAGAAATACATTTTTTACTTTGACTTTGACATAACATAATTGGTTTTATCTTTATTTTATTCCCTTTGCCTAAATCAAAGACTGTATCCTAATTGATTCCCCCTGAGAACAAGATTGGGTTCATTGGATATTATAATTGTTTGGATTAATTATTTAGACACTAACAAGTATTCATATGGCCATTTGTCTATGTGGTTTATACTTTTCTACCTCTTTGTGTTTAAACCAAGTAATTCAAGTCATTAGTCTTTACTATTTCTGGTAGTAATTTTAGAAAAATTGAAAAACACTATAAAAGGGAATTCATGTCAGGTATTTTCTGTTGTCAGCTGACATTGTGATGCACATATAACATGAAACATGGAACAACTGGCTTCTTTTATTTTAGCAAGTCAATGTCAAACAAATTTCTGTTTAGTTAGCAAAAGAAAAAGTTCATGTGTTGAACTTCAGGCTTTCCAAACCTTTTACCTTTACTATATGACTGATGCTTAAATATAAGCAGCTGCCACAATTTGCCACTGAAACAATAATTGTGTTGTTCTGGAGCTGATCCTCATATATTTTATACAATTAGATCAAGCCGATGTAGGTAAGTTGGTGCTCAAGTGCCTCAAATTGCAAAATGTGCTGGCCCCTCCTCCAACAGTTGTCTGGTTTCAACAAACTCCACAGAAAACCCCCAACTTTTCTAAAGTAATACTAAATTATAGTCATTATACTCCAATAAGTTAAGTTCACTCATCCTAATTAGTATGTTTCAATAATCCTATAACAATGAACTGTATTTATGGTGATAGTTCTTCAAATATGCATCATTTTGTCCAATTAACATTCAGTTTAATTCAGATTATTGTATTGTCACTATATCAGCTATAATAACTACAGTATGTCTTCTGGCTATATAGGCTATTAAAAAAACAGCAGCAAGAAACATTGCAATAAATATGAAGAAAACAGGAGTTACATTTAGAGGTTTTTACAAAACCAGTGGACTTTTGTCACAAAATATTTTTTTCCTAAACTGCACATCATGGATTATTGCACATACATTTATTTAAACAATCACTTTTATCTAAACGTCTTCCTCCAGAGAGGTGACCTTAACCCCACGTTGAACTCCAGAGGCAGTCATTTGTGCAATTTATTGTATGAGAAGCAGATCAACTTTTACTTCAAACAAAATAGTTTGGTTGTAGTTGTTGGTAATGTTGTGTTGCATTAATACATCTTATAAAAATGGAATGTGGAGGATGATATATGAGGAAAAGAGGAGACAGTCAGTGCGTTTACATGCACATCAGAAACCGAACTATTGCCTTAAATCGACTGAAGTTGTTGTTTTTTTTTTTTTTTTAATGCATGTAAACATGTTAGTCTGGCTGAAGACGAACTGGCTCTAATCGAGCTGAAGCACCCAGATAATGTCCCTGTTTCCAAAGGTTTAAAAGTCAATCTTACTGGTCTGCAAGTGTCCAGTGGCCCAGAACAAGCAGGAAGAAGAAAGTGGACTGATATCACATGGCATTAGTAATTAAGCAGAAATACACACTGTTTTGTAAAAAAAAAAAAAAGGTTTTTTTTTTGCCAAAAAGTAAGCAATTTTTTTTCAAATTTATATATTAGACAGCATTGGGCTTTAATGATTTTTACCATAAAAAGTTTTTTCTCAACACATGAAAATTAAAATCTGCAATAGGAATGTCAGCGCACCATCATTCCTCTTCTGTTAGATCCTTATTCTCAACATTATGTTTTTACAAGGAGCTCAGGAGGGGGTGGGATCACATTGATGAGAGAAATCACATTACACAGCTGCATCTCAACATGCTGTAATATGGAGGAACACACTCTGTACAGTGGAAACAACTTGCTGACGCTGCCATGCCTAATCCTCTTTTGTGGGCAGGAGAAACATGTATTTTGCCATTCATCATTAGCATAATAAGCCAGCACATGGCACTTTGTTGTTTTGCATAAGTAGTACACCCCAGTTTATGATTATAAGAAGACCCTGGGGCTAACTAGCCTCTTTATTCAATTAATGAATAGTTCATGTATTTAAATTAGTCCAGCCTGGTCAATTTGAATCAGTGTTTTAGGGATGATGGGTTTTTTTTTTCCTGCAAATTTAAATTATTCAAAAAATATATTGAAACTTTGCATGTGCATTGTGTTAAATTGTAATCTAATAAAGTTTTTATTGATATTTTCTGTCAACAGTTTTTAAAGTTTTTGCTTTATTCTCAAAAGGATTAGGAGTTAAGCCCTTTATGTCTTGTAGCTTTTGGGATGTATAGAGTTCACTCTCAAACAATAGCATGGCTGAACTGCATGCATGGACATGTTGGGGGGAAAAAAGGGGGAGTTGATGGGAAGAGTGGCTTTCAACATGAATATTTCACTGTGAAACAGGGAGAGGGAGGTAGGGCTGCAGCTACAGGGGTGTTCAGTTAACCATGAGATTGCACACACTGCAGAGCGCATTTGGTTAATGTAATTAAGAAAACCCTATGGTGGGAGACACGGGGCATTAGTGTCCAGGATATGCTACTGTTATGGTGTGGCCCCTCTGTCACTTCTGTGTTAATGGAATTTAGAAATAACAGTTTATGTGCTGCAAATGTTTCTTTATTGTTTAACATTCATATTAAAACATAACATAGTAGTTGTAAATAATTATAGAAGTTAGTTTTACAGTCAGCAAAACTGTAATAATTGTATTTTTTATTAATATTTTACTGATAAATTTTAAAACTTTAGAAAAAAATCATAAACCAATCGTCTGTGCTTGTTTTTTTCATCAAAGTTTAATTTACTCTCTCCTCTTGTCTTATTGTTTCCCCTTTAATATCGAAGCCATTTAGACAACAATGAGAAATGAAACTCTTTTAATAATTTTATGTATTTATTGTAAAGTGATAATTCAACTGAAACATAAACATTAAGTTATGGGAATAAAAAAAAGAAGAATCTGAGGATTTTTCTTACAGAATTCTGAATCAGGTGTAAAATTCTCTAAAAATATTTAAGAGTTTATTTGTTGGTTGTAGTCTCAGCTTAAAAAGAAAGTACAGAACTAGACCATATTTTATCAGAAATGACCACAGCATAAAGTTTAAAAAGTGGATAGTCTAATAATCAGAGAGCTTTACTTTGAAATGACATCAGAAGCAAATAAAATTTAAGGGGGAAATTTTAACTTTTTACTTCCAGTTAAATTTTTCTTAACTGTCTACGTTGCAGTGTGTTTATCTTCATTCCTTTTAGCTTTATGAAATCTTTTCTATTTTTCTGTCAGATTTTGGGCTGAAAGTGGTTAAGGTGAAGAATCTTTACTGAACAAAAGCTCAGAGTATATAGCTGAATACTACAACTTCTCTCTCTCTCTCTCTTGTGAATTTTCATAGTTCTAATAACCCCACCGCCCTGGCTATTCCGGAGAGATTAATAAACTTCTCATTGCTGCCACACGAGAGAAAAGAAACCTTTGCTCTGTTTAATGACAACTGTAAAGTGGAGGCAATCATGGGATGCCTGCCATGACATTTCCCCGTTCCTGTCCGCTCCACTTATCTTAGACAAATGGCCGTGCCAGGCCACTATCGAGATGAAGCGTTTTCCCCGAGTCATTACGTCTGTCACGGGGGCCATTTCCATATTGAAAAATCTGAAACAATAAACGACGCCCGAGCTTTTAATAACTGTGAAGGAATCATATTTGGGAAATTGCATTGAAGCAATAACCTTTTCTCCCTGTAATTAGATGACAGAGAGGTCCTGGTTTTAATTAAGTCAGCAATTTATAGTCGCCCAGCCATACCTCAGCGTGCTGATTAGTATAGGAGGGATCACAGAACAACGTTGCTTCAGTCTGAACAGATTTGATCTAGTAATTACTGTGTTATATGGCAAAGGCCGCAGCAAGTCTCAGACTCAGACACATTCAGCTGCTGCTGCTGCAGTGCTCCATGAAGCATGGCCCTTCTTCCCCTCACCATCGTTACTCGAGCTGAAAATATGCAGAAAGCGAGTGTCTGTCTGAATGCTTCTGCAGAGGTGGTCATCACCACGAGACATAATGTTTAAGGAGGGATATTAAGGTGAAATTGTGAATGCCGGAGACCTGCGTGTGTGTGCGTGCATTGTAATTGATCCTCTTGGTCACTATTAACATTTCCACAAGGAGGGGGAGGAGGGAAGGGGGAGAAGGGGAGAAGGAAGAGGAGGAGGGAGGGGGAAGTATAAAAGATGCTGTTTTAGCGCCGTGTTAATAAACATGGCAATTTACTCTCAATTTATGTCCTGACAGGTCGTAATGGAGACCATGAAAAGAAGATTAGCCCGAGCTGTTATAGCAGACTGTCTGGGGACCGTCATCATGAGACTGTGGGGACCAGCGCTTGTTGTTGTGTGAGCTGGCTGCCTCTGGCTTGCTGCAGCCATCCACATGATTGACATTAATGGTGCAGTTTTAGAAGAAGGGGAGAAAAAAAGAGAGAGCAGTGGATTTGTGTTCTCGTTTATCACATTATACAGACATGCATCTATAGGCGATCAGAACAATAACACATGACAACCCTCCCCTGACGTATCATTAGTGACATCAAACAGATGCTTGTGATTTGTGCCACTAAATTCATTAGCTTCTTTGGCTAAACATAACAGTGTCTGGATGTAGTTTGTGCTAAAACAATGAAAAATGTGCATAATTGGGTGTTGTTTACGTCTAAAATGGGTCACATGTGACTCCGATGATAATTAGGGTGTATAAAATCACAATGGAGCAACAGAATTGCAGGCAAAATGTACAGAAAAGAGTTATCTGGTGAAAGATTTGTGTTCCGTTTCACACCTGGAAGAGATCCCAGGAATGCTGCATAGAGATTCCTGCAAGAACTTCTCCCAATCTGATGTGCAATCCCAGAGGCCTAATGGAGGAATGGGGTTAATTAGTCCCAGAGGACATCTCAGGCTGAAGAGAGGAGACTTCTCAACCCCCTCGCTCTTCCCTCCATAAAGGTCACACACTTCACAATAAGGGGACAATGCATGTGTCGCCCCTCTGAGGACTTCTCATCCACTCCATGAAAACATCTAATTTGATCCCTTTTCTGCAATCAGCATAACTGTGGCCCGAGAACCGACCCTGAACGCACTGGGACTCTAAGTGCCAATGCTAAACGCTGTCCTCGGGCTCTGAATCATCCACAGATCTGTGACAAAGCGCCCTCAGAGGCAGCGGAGTCTGGTGCTAAATGTCTGCCAGTGGCTAAAAATCATTTGCGTGCAGACGTTAGATGCTAAAGACTGTCTCTAGGCCTTGGCTGCATGACTTTGGCCTGTGATTTGTGGGTCATCACTGGGGCAACATTTTCCTCTGATCCAGCATTCCAGTCAATTTTGATTTTTTTTTCTTTGCACTTTCTGTGCTTTGTTCAAGAGAAACCTTCAAGTGTGTGCAATCTTCTAAAGGTTGATCAGAGGATGCAACTACAGGATGAAGACAAAGACCTTAATTTGGTTTGATGTCTGACTCTTTTCAGTGAGTTACATTAGAGATCAGCCATATTGGAGTAATACTTTTAAATAACGGAAAGATGCAAGAAGTTCTTAGAACTTCTACTCCTGCTTTTACAGTTTAGGTGCATCTGAAAACTCTTTACATCTCCTCACCCAGCAGATAAGATAGTGGAGGGTTTTGGCTGCAGAAGGAGTGTCTCCCTTGGGCTGCAGTGCAGCTCCTGTCCCCCTTCTCTCCCTGCAGCTGGAGCCACCAAAGCCAGATGCTTCATAGCTCCACCACCCTCTGTCCCCCCCCTCTCTCTTCCAGGAAGATGGTGCCCAGAGAGGAGGATGACAAACGCCTCTGCCTCCGCTTACTGACGGTTTTGGACGACCTGACTCCAGCCCCGCACTGTTCCAACCGCCAGCACAAGATGTTGACTTAATGGAAGGGGGTTGGCTGTGGATGGGCCCATATGTGTTTGTATTGAGAAAATATGGCAGAGCGGCGTGTCCGTGTAACTGTGTGTTCAGCGGGGTTGTGTGTGTGTTTGTGTGTCTTTTTCACCTAGCCCAGACTGCCTACATCCATCATGCCACGGCGCTCTGGCAAAGAGTGGGACTCAGACAGCTTCACTAACACACGGTCAGTTAAATTGCCTGTTAAATTGTCCTAGTCCGCAGCTATCTTAGGTGTAGATAAAAACACGGCACTTAAAGTCTGCACTTAAAGGCAGAAATTGTCAAGTAAATGCCGGTCTCTCTCCATGCATAGAAGGAGAAAGAAAGAGAATAAAAGGGAGATATAAAGATCTTCTGAGGAAAATACATTTCATACCACAAGACAAAATGTGTGTTGGCGGAAGAGACTAGAAATAAGTAATCTTTGGTATACTTTCAATGTTTTTAAATGTAATTTATCCTAAATGGCATTATGTGTGCCCTTTCAGCCACTCAAAGTCAAAAACACAAATTTTCCCACTTTGGAGAATTAACAAAATTAGTAAGGAAGCATCACACTATAACATACCAGCGTTGGAAGCTTTCAGGCCCATGTGATCAATAGGTTAAATTATGCATGAGCAGCAAAACCTTAATCCCTCTTTATTAACCTTAACCGCGATCCCTTAATGAATCAAACTGCGGTCTCAATCCAATACATTTGACATTTCTCTCCATGCAACCAGATGGAAAATTAAGTCTCATTCTTTTTGCATTACTGAGATATTAAGGATAATTGCGTGCTTTCCTCTTATATACCTGGAGCAAAAGGCTTTGCAGACCTACTCTGCTGAAGCAAGAGATGGAAATGGAAATACAAAGAGTTAGTTATGGACAGTGGTCAGTGTATATAATGCTAAGATAAAGCAAAATAGAGAAACTCAACTGCATTGTCACAAAAATAATAGGATTATATATATACATATACAAATATATAAAGGCTAAAATCGATTTTTATTGACAATTTTCACACATTTACACTTTCTTTAGCTGTTTTTTTTAAATATCTTAGGATAAAAATAATGTGTCACCATATAAACTACATATCATGATGGTTATAGCATTATCATAACTGACATCTATGATAATCTGTGAAGTGACACAACAACTCCTTTCTATTGACACAGCTGGGAACTTCATACATACATTAGATGCATCAACAGGCAATGTGTGACAGAAGCTGCAAAAACATCAATACATGTCAGCTCATGGTGAGATTTCAGTGTTGGCAGAAATCCATGAAAATCTTTTAACAGCTTCAAGTGTAACAGAGGGGAAACTGCATGTTGAATAAATACATTATAAAGTTTTATAGATTATCGCTCTTTATATGTCATAAATGAAGGTGAAAGGCCAGGAAATTGTGTTCATCCATCAGTAAAAAATTACCTGCAGTTGAATCCTTGCTTTAAAATTTGGACCAAAAAATGAAAACATTTATAATTTTCCAGAAATTAGTTAATTTATTTTTGCCAACAGTGGCAGTTTTTTTGTTTGTGTTTTTTTTTCTGCCAAGACAGAATAATTAAACTCCACCTCTTCCCTCAAAGCTCTGTGTTTAGGTCGCCGCTAGGGGGCAGAAAAGCTCCATTAGTGGCAATAAGGGAGCCTGAGATCTGCTGCCGCGCGCACTTTCAACAATTTGCTGTCATATAAAGATGGTTTGTTAAATATAGACTCCAGGTTGCATTGAAAGCTTCAGACACAGTTTAATAAAAGTAGTTTTGTAGTCTTTTTCGAAATATTTTCACTGAAATTTGTATTTTTTAAACGATGGATCCAACAAAAAATGGTGTAAACTGATTTAAGAGAAATATTAGCAACTATGAAATATAATTTCTAGTCATTAAACTCATCTCAACATATGAAATACAGACCCCTAGCTGTTTCTCTCAGATAGAAAAAATGAGAGAGGCTCAGAGAAGAGTGATAACAGACTCATCACCTTATATGTGAAGATGTCAAGAGGCCAGAGTGACATTTTTGTGCAGATATGAGAGGATTTGAACCCAAACCTCTCTGACTACCAAAAAAAAGGCCAAATCAGGACTTTTTACTGAAGATAAAGTATGAATGCGCCTTATTGAGAATCAACAAATGGAAGTCTGATTTCTGTTACATAAATAAACCGTCTTGGTGCACTTTCACGCACAACGCCGCAATATGCATAAAAACCAGGTCCTTATACCTGGATTTTGAAGAGAATGGCTGAAACAGATAAAAGGCGGAGTGATATGTAATTCTGACTGAACCTTGACACTGCTCAGGTTAATGCGCAGGAAACACAACTGTCCTCAGATCACTGCATGTCAAATAAACATACAACCACGTGACTACTATGTGCAGAATGTGGCACTGATCTAATATTAATGCTAATGGGAGGTAAAACAGAAGCAAACGCTGTATTTCCAACAGAAACAGCTTTAATTTACTTATTTTGTCTGAAACTGATTTCAGATCAGTTCAAGTTGCCTTTGGATGAGTTCCATTTGGTCTTGAGATGAAGATAAACACCAACCTTGAACCGTAGTTCATTATTTACTGACTATCACTTCTAGATTCGTGTGCTTCTTTTCTTTTCTTTCTTTTTTTAATTCTCTCTTCGACTCAGGAGGAGGGTTGCATCTGTTAGGGTCCAATGTTAGTCTTAATTACTGGCCTTCATGTTCTCCGTGGCCCTCAACCGTCTTTAATTAAAACCTTGATTAGGGGGGAGGAGGTCTCGGGCAAGACTATTACCAGATGGGTTTCCAGCAATAATAATAAAGACTTTATCCTCTGCCGCTGCCGCCGCCTGTGAGCCATAAAGCGCAGAGCGCGCAGGCCGACCATATCAAAGCACAGCGAGCAGAAAGAGGCTGTTAATTACGCCGGTAATTACTTGTCTAATTACGGTTCGTTTGTGATTACATTTAGAAACGTTTCGTGGACTATATGGAGGCTCTCAGTGGCCAGAATGTGGGCTTAACACTGCAAAGATTGAAATGTAGTGTGTATCCACAGCGGGGTGCTGCTGAATAACCGGCCTGCAAAGGATGGAGTGAATAAGATCAATAGTGACGCGCTGACCCGAAAATCATCTTTATTTTCCCTCGGAGAAGTCCTCAATAATCTATACGTTCAAGGAACAACAAAGTGTTGCGGAATAAGTCACAAACATGTTGTCAAACACAAAATTCGCTCCTTTTCTTTCTCACTTTCTCCCCCTGTTTGCATCTGATTCCCTGTTTTTTGTGACGGCTCTCTGAAGAAGTTGGAAGGCTTTAGTGCGCTTTCATCGACGCAGAAAAGAGGTCAGTGATGTCACGTTTTAAAGACGAGCGCCTCAATTCAATTCACATTTCAGTGTTAGAGGATTTGCAAAAAAAAAAAAAAAAGAAAGAAAAGAAAAAAGACGCAAAATCAGTAATCCATCCTGACGCATTCCGCGGAACTCTACATATTAGCGATTCGAGAGTCGCCACGTTATGAATATATCTTGCCAATGGTCTGAAAGTCATTATGGGTGCGCGCGTGCAGGCACGCCGCGCGCATTTTTTAAAACACTCAGGACAGGGAAACTTGCAAATAACAATCAGTTCAATTATCCTCAAAATATTTACTCCGGGACAGGATTTGTCATGCAGACACGGAGCAGGAGGGAGGGGAGAGGGAAGAGTGATTTCTTGCCGCAGTATGTGCGTCCATTTTCCAGACGGTTTGTCGTCGTTATTGCCTGATTTACTGTGTGTTGTTTTACACAGGCCAGTTATCTGTGTGAGTTCACGAGCACTGCGGCGCTGCGCACATTTATCACACGGATCTGCGCTGAGATTGTCACATTTGGTGTTTTTTTATGTTCTGTCTCCTCTGCTGGGAGTCACATCTCTATCTATCTATCTATCTATCTATCTATCTATCTATCTATCTATCTATCTATCTATCTATCTATCTATCTATCTATCTATCTATCTATCTATCTATCTATCTATCTATCTATCTATCTATATATCTATCTATCCCCTCTGCAGCAGGTGCTTCGGCCTCTCTGACCCTGTGCGTAAAGTGCCACAGGCCAGGTGATGGCATTAGCGAACTAAAGTCTATTTTTACATCCCGCCTCTTCCATCAGCAGCAAAACGAGCTGAGCCGGATAACATCCTCACAAATGCCATTCCGTCACATGTAACCCATCATGCACTCTCATGAAGAATCGCTGCCACTCTCTAATTTGACGTGTTTGGTAACGTCGCTTCTTTCTTCTTTTAGGGGGGAGCTAAAGGATCAGTTCCATCAGGTGAAAAGAAATGATTCATTTAAATCTCAATCAAACAAGGGAGAGCAGATCCGACTATGGATGACACATCAGATACTAGCGGATAACCAACAGGACCTCTCGGTGCGGCTCGGTTTGTGTCCAGCAGGCAGCCCTGGGGGAACACGTATCATGAGCGCATCTACCAAACCTTGTGCGCTGGCTAAAGCGCGCACCGCGAATCACACAGAAGAATGCACAACCTCAGCGCTCAGTGTTATTAAAAAAAAACCGAGCTCAGCCTTAGTTTGATGAAATCCTTTTCAGCGCAGACCAAGGTTATGACCTGTGACATAAGGAACATGTCATCTTTGCGCAGCTGGATTTTAAGTCTTTGATCATATTTAGTGGGTGGAAATAAGATAGAGGCTCACTTAAAGAGAGAAAAAAATGTAAATCATACAAATTATGATTTATTTTAATTGCTTTTTGATATTTGAGGTCTGATTGGATGACCAACAAAATGCTTGAGGCACTCTTCTGTTTATGAACGTGACTTCCAGCTGTTGAGTGATCAGTTGAAAGTCCAAGGTCGAAGTGTTCCATTAAATCATATAGGTAGGTACGTTGCTCTGATGCCTCTGAATCCAGGCCAACACCCTTTAGCTGATGCGTAATTTAGCGCGCCGTGCGTAATTAAGTGAGTCGCCATCATCAGACCCCGGTGTACTTGTAACACTTTATTTTGAACGGTGCAATACGTTTCCATTAAACGTTATTAAAGCGCAGGCAGTGACGAGCTCTCATTTGTCTTGTCAGGACATCTGACAACCTCGTTAGCTCCCATTTTCCCCTGTCAGCTCGCAGCGCGACACGGACACTGACTTTAGCCACTCCTGGCAAGTGAGTGATAAATGCGCCCACTCAGCACCGCGCAAAACACAAGCTTTATTGTTGCCAACACAAAGCATCAGAATCAATCATAAGGAAGCCTATGGCAGGTGTCAGTCTTTAAAAAAGATCCTGCACACTGTCGATCTTTAATCTAATTTAAAGGGTCATAGATTTGGGGCATAATATCCCCTCATTCTGACTTTCTGTCTGCAGCCTGACTGACCGTGTGCAGCATGCACAGGCCTCTCTCTGAGAGCTTTATCAAACTGCACTCTTATGAATATATTGGCAGCAAATTGATTATCCTGTTATTTTAGAGGAACAAAAACAACAGAATAAGACTTAATGGACTTCTTCCGCTCCTTGCACTTTCAGACGCAATTGTAGATCGAAGTTCGACTTGTCACGTTGAGCCAGAGTGAACTCCTAACATCCAGGACGTGCCTGTCCGCTCCGGACAAATTGCATCCAATCACCCCGGGGGAATTCGGCTAATGTCTCGATCCGAGGCCGGGGAGCATGGAGAGAAAACACCAAACCCTGCACACACACACACACACACACACACACACACACACACACACACACACACACACACACACACACACACACACACACAGACTTATTCAAACATTTTCACACAGGAGGAACATAAAAGAGACGCCTGCAGTGTGTCTGCATTTTAATTTAGAGATAAGATTTCAAGTGACCAATGCATGCATGCAGTTGAGAAAGACTGCAGGAGTTCACCCGTCAAGCTTTGGCCCCATAACGCACACATATAACAAAGTTTGTGCGTAAAGCGCACCTTTTTTTTTTATTTCAAACGGGTTTAAGAAAATTAAACTTTAAGTTAATAAACTTACCTTTTATTGCAGGTAATCCTAATTCAGACGAATAAAACGTCCCACCTTTGAACGCAGCATCAGCTCTGTGCGCCCTCTGCTTTCTGGTAACGTGCTGGTCCCCTGGACATTTTTCCCTGCCTGCTACAGCGGCAGTAAACAATAAGCTCATGAGGCGTAGGCTATGGCAGCATAATGTTCTGCATGGCTAGAGAGGGGAGGTCGATCATTACACAATTTGTTTTAAATTTGATCCGTCAGAAGGGGGCAAGAGATTGGCATCTCCTTTCCAAAGCAGGCTTGGAGTTTTCCTCTCCACTTTTCAATAAGGGTTTGAGGCAGACAAGCCTGCAAACTGCGAGTAAAGTCAGATATTAAAACTTGGACTGTAATATTTTAGCATATGCATTATGAGTGAATAATAGAGTAACATGCAAATTCAGGAAATCATGAATATTTGAGTGGGGTTGTTTCCATACATCCATAAAGTAGTAACAACTGTCAGCGTGCTTCAGTGTGCAAGTGTGTGTGTGCATGAGAGGGAGGGAGGGAGGTGGCGTAGTGCAGCAGCGTGGTGACGGCAGAGGGAAAACCGGCTGGACAGATTTGCGTTCACGCCTGATCTGCTTCTGGAGAGCAGGGCTGTGTGGGAAGGGAAAGGCAGCACCTGGCTCGACCGCTGCATCCCATCTCGTTTTATTGACAGCCTGATAAGCAGAGACCAAGCCGTGTGGTTTCCAGCGCGGATGTTGAGCACCCTGCTGCGTTGCACAGTACCAAGGCCTCTTAATGGCCGTCCGTCCAAATAATGGCCCAAACACAGCCGGTCCTGACTGGCCCGTATACCTGCGCTGCGCCGGTCTCTTCCTGAGAGACCAGCGGCGGCGCGGTTACCCATTTACGCACCGTCTTGTTCAAATTGACACAGAGGTTGTGAAATAGGAGCCGAGGCTTTTAACCTGCCTTGGTAAAAGGGAAGCAGAAGCCTCATTATGAGTCACAACTTTATAGAGCCGCAAAAAAAAT
Organism: Callopanchax toddi; assembly: GCA_006937965.1. NCBI lineage: Eukaryota > Metazoa > Chordata > Actinopteri > Cyprinodontiformes > Nothobranchiidae > Callopanchax > Callopanchax toddi. The sequence continues at coordinate 655,090 of SSNR01000320.1, read as the reverse complement.
CTTAGTTTTTTTTAATTAACCTGTGTTGCGTAATAGCTACTACCTGGATAGTGTGTCAGGGGGAGGTTGGATGGTCGTGCACCTGTTGCACACTGAGCATGCTCAGACACAAAAAAAAAATGTTCCAGATAAAAAAAGAAAAACAACTTCGAGTTCCTGCATAAAAGCAGCTGCTGCAGCGTATCATGGTGAAGTTATATGAATATGAATCGTGCAAAAAGAAAACGTTTGTAACCTTAGAGCATAAAAACTATAGATCATAAAATTTTTAGATCATTAAAACTTAACGAAACGCTCAATAACCTGGTCCTTTGCTCTGCAGAATCACTGGACAAAACCCACAGCATGTTGACTTGGATCCTTGTGGACAACAGAATAAAACTTGCTTAAAACCTGTAATAATTATATAAAAAATACATGAATAATTAGGATTGGGGGCGGGAGGGGGAAAGGTTGTCCCGTCAGCTGTTAGCCCCCTCCCTGCAGTCACACCAGGACAGCACACAGGCCGGTGAGCTCCACATGGAGGCCACCTTGCGCACTTCCCAGTTCTGAGCTCTGCGTCCTGTCCGAGGCGTGACGTCGAGCCGCCGCTCCAGCCAATCACCGCCAACTACAGGCTGATGCTAAAGGGAAAGTTGCTGGTAAGAGGAGCAGATCTTTTTTTCTCACTCTCATTGACATTTCAACTCCACTTCGGATTCAAAGGTAGATAGATTCTAATCGGGACCTTTCTGTTTCGGTGACGCGGAGGAGGAAAAAAAATCTTTTGGGAGAGAAGAGGCGACTTTACTCAGTCAGGATACCGGTGACACACCGCTGCTGCCTTTATTTCGGTAAGTGCGGATGAATTTCACTTTTAAATAGTTCTTTTTTCAATATTTATGTTGGAAAAACTTCAAAACATCAAATAGTTGTATTTTTTAACACTTGTTGTAATCATGACGCGCAGGAAAGTTTCTTTGTCATCCATCACACACTCTTATATAACGTTTTATTAACATTTGCTGAAGAATAAAGCGCAAATCACTCCTTTGCTAGTTTGCGGTGAGTCTATCCATCAGCGCGTGCATGGGGGGTGTCCGCCCAGCAGCAGGACACTAGTGCTGCAGGTGACCTCCTCATCAAAAACAAACTTTTGGTGATTCTGGAGAAAACATCAAATTCGAGTGCATTGTTTCCCACAGATTTTGTGGTTTTAGATGTAAAAAGAAGACAGTTTTCCTTCAGACGAGCTGCGCTTCGCTGCGTGTTATTATGACTCCAAACTATAGCTGAGGTCCTTGTATGTTTGGCTCTGGTGATTGTTGTTCCCGTCACGCTTGTCGAGCAGCGTTGTGACACCATGAGACCCAGAGTTCACCCCCAGCTTTCAGCCTTTTGCCAGGAGAGGGCTTTTTCGGACTGTCCTGCTCCAAACCTCTCTGACCTGCTTACAGAGCACGCTGACAAATAAACTCGTTAATAATACTTAAAGGAGTAATTATTTTGAAATTATAGCTCAGTTACAAGAACTAGATCTTTTTTATATATAATTGATGTCGTGATGGAGGACTATCTCCTCGTGTTTATACTCCTTGTGCTGAAAAGTGAGGCCAGTAACGGAGCTTGTGCTGCGGCTCGCGCTCCACGTGCACCGTCACGTCTGGAAAAGTCGAGCCAGCAAGTGACCAGAAAATTAAACAAGATCAAAACCGATTTTTATCATTAAAACGAGCAAATGGCATAACATGGAAACAGAAACTGTTTTTTTATTTAGAGTTAATAAATGTGACAAACTTTTGCTGAAAGATGATTGTAACAAAATAGTTTGTCAAATATATATTTAAAACATGACAATATAATAGGAAAATGTAAAAAATATATTTCCATTATGTATTTATTACTACAGTAAACGTGTTAACATTAATAATAATTATTATTTTTATTCCAATAAATGTAGGTATTTTTAAGTGCTCATAACAGGATAAAATTCATAATTGTTCCAACATACTGAAATTAAAATAAATCACATAAATCATTGTAATAAAAAACACAAGAGACCTAAACGTAAAATTGTAAAAAGCTTATTTTTCTTTAAATCAGGTGTATTCTTAAAAAGTCAAGACATGAGCATGTAATAAACAAAATATAATATAATATAATAAATAAATCTGTAAAATTAATTTAAAAAGCCATTCAAAGTTATTTCCTGCTTATTCCTTTAATTAAAAAAACCAAAATAATTTTAGAATTAAGTAAAAGTGAATTAAAAACGATCAGCCAATTTTAAAATAAATGTTTAGTTTTCTAGTTGTAATAATATTGTAACACTTGTGAGATAACCTTCCCCATGTGCCCTAATAAACTGTGACCCCCAGTGGGGGAGTGGGGGAAGGTTTGGGAGATCTTCATAAAGACAAACAACTGTCAATTTAAAATGCACATATTAAAAATAACAAAACATCAGATCAAATCATGTATTTGACTTAAAAACAAATATAAAAACTCAAATGAACACAAGAGGCTCAACTGAGTGAGTTTGCCCTCCATCCAGTTTCCCAGACCAAAAAGCAACGTTTTTCACTCCACATCTCTTCTTTTGCCTTTTCTTCTTTCCCCTCTTCTTTCATTCATTCTTTTTTTGTATTAAAAGTTTCTACAAGAGTACAAATACCGCGTTGCCTCAGGGGAAAATAGCGACCAGATTAGGCTTTCCATTCAAGGCCTGTGACATTAGTTGCTGCTAATCCGAATTGGGCTAATTGCTTTCCCAACATCGCCCCCCCCTCCCACCTTCCTGTTCATCCTTTCTTTTTAACTTTTAAAAAATAATTTACAGCAATCTCAAACATGTTTCAGACAACAAAAAGGCTAAATTAACAATTCATCTATTGATTTATTCTAATTGTTTCCTATACATGTTGCGTGAGGTTGTGAGAATAAAAGCAAAACAAAAGAAATACAGAAACTCTCCTGAGAGTGGAGACAACGACCTGGTTGTTGGGGCGGATTTAGAGCTTAACCAGAAGAACCAATAACCTGCAGCAGGTTTTGTTTCCAAAGAAAACTTCTTGACGCTCTCATCGGGGAATCTGTCTTTCAGCGGAGGCAGGTTGATGCTGCGCATTTTTGACAGCTGCAGTCTGTGACAAGTGAGCGCCAATAACATTTGCACAACAAAAGTGGGCCCTTTAAGTGAGTTTCTGCGAGAGATTTGAACACTTTGACGCGATTTTGCACCTTTTCTGGTTCAATCTGAATGAATCAGAAAGTTTGAATCAGCTCTGGTGAGGATCATTTTTGTAAGTGTCGCAGTTCACTTCTATTGTGTCTTATAACTTCTCTGAAACCAGCTCTAAGAAGCTGCTTCGTAATAATAAAGATATAGCTGATTGAAAGTTAGGCTCCTCCCACTTTGAGTTCCCCTCATAACTCCTGTGGGGTGGGTGGGGGGTGACTGAGAGGAGGGGGCTGTTTGTGGTCTAATGCATGTCTAATAGAAGGGGTCCTTGACGTGAAAATGTTAGGGAACCCCGTCCCCCCCCCCCCCCCCCCCCCCCCC
>SSNR01000320.1:584386-651536 GCA_006937965.1 Callopanchax toddi | reverse complement strand
CCCCCCCCCCCCCCCCCCCCCTCTTCGATGATATAAGCTGCGCCCATTCCCGGCAGGCCCATAGGCTGAGCCACCAGTCTGAGGAGAGTAGAAACAAAGCAGGAAGGAGAAACAGATGAATGTGCTCGTTTAGTTTACGGGTTGTTTGATGAGGGAGTATTGGCCAAAGTGTTGTTCCTCACCGCGGGACCCTGGGTGACAGTTTGAGCCGGTCCTCTCAGCTCATTATCTCGCCGGCCCACTGAGGGCCCCATTCAAACCGGGCAGTCCCTCTCCTCGCTCCCTCCCCTCTCTCTCTCCTCTCTCTCTTTCTCTCTCCTCTCTCTCTCTCTCTCTCTCTCTCTCTCTCTCTCTGCTCTGGCAGCGTCGTTTGTCTACTCATTGAACCCGCAGTCAGGAATGCGATGGTTGTTAGGGAGCCCTCTTTCACCTCCGAAGTGTTTTATTGACGAGCTCTGACTTCTCCTAGTTTTTCACATGTCAAAGAAAGTCAAGTGTAGGCCTCCATGACTTCATTTCGTGCCCTCGCATCATCCACCCCCACCAAAAAAAAAAAAGAAGGGAAAAATTGTAAACTAGATTTTTTTTACCCCTCCCCCTGCATGCTTGTCCCCCCCTTTGGTCTCACTCTCTTCACCCTTTCTTGCGCCCCCTTTTCTAACTCAGTTCGGCCTCAGCATCTCCACACAAACCTTCTTTTTCTGTGCGCGAGCGGCTGAGCTACGACTGGTGCTGCTGCGCCCCCTCCACAAAAAAAAAAACAAAAAACAAAAAACTCCGCGTTGACGCTCAGACACGGGCGCAGAGGGGTTGCTTTTGGGTGCGTTGAGGTGTGCGTAAATGGTCATTCGACCGGTGCAGTTCGAGTGTGGTGGAGGGTGGGGTTGGGGGGGGGGGGGGGGGGGGGGGGGGGGGGGGGCGTGTGGCCATGGCTACACAGTGATTTGCTTGACTTTATTTACGCGTGCTATTTGCTGTCAGGTCGCGGGAGTGACGTCGCCGTGCCTCGAAAATGCGCCCATAAAAAGCAGCCGAGCTCGCCTAAAGGGGCCGCGCTCTTTACGCATGGTGTTCTTGTTGACAGGAGGAGTAAAGGCTGTTCAGGGGACGGTGATGCTTGAAAGAATAAACAAAAGCACGTGGTGGGCTTCTTTTTCCCCCCCACCCCAGTGAGTGAAGACCGTTTTCTTGTTTGTTTTTTATTTGGGGGGGGGGATCCTGGAAATTTCCCCCAAATCCAACCGTCTCGACATGCATATCTGGTAAATTCATCTAAGAATCTTTAGTTTAGATTAAATGATTTTTTTGGTGAAATCTGCAGGTTTTGAAGCGGCTGCAGGCGGATTATTTTAGATGTGTGCGCGCACATGGCACAACTCCATCCGAACTCCACAAATGAAGAGCGGATAGTTCGCGACGCGTCCACTAACTTTCACAGCGCGTCTCTACGAATTTAATCGCATCTGTAAGCATGGGCTCCTTCATAAAAGGCACGCTGCAGCTCTTTGTGAGTTCTAATTCGGTGTTACGAGCCCCAGCGCTGTAGCTTCCGTCCCCCCCCCCCCCCCCCCCCCCCCCCCCCCCACACACACACTTTTTTCCTCCTTTTTTTCCCTCCTTGCAGTAGCAGCTTTAGATTCAAGTTGGAGCTGAAATTCGCTACGCAGACTCGCATTTCCATCCAACAGGCAGTTCCGAGGCAGTTGCTTTTGCAAGAGGGCAATATTCAGCAAGTGCGCGCGGGGTATGTGCATGCGTGAGCTGATTAGTGAGGAAACTCTCTCTTCTCTCGCTTCTTTCTTTCTCTGTCGCCGTGGCTCAGCCTTGTTTCCCGCTCTGGCTGCGGTGCAGGGGGAAGTGTTTATATGGGGGATGATGACAGAGGTCGGGTCGCGCTAATGGGCCAGTGAAGAGCGACGGAGGGAGGCGAGGAGAGGAGAGGAGAGGCGCTCACATCAGACCATGCAGGAGCACATACATTAATACACTTGTTCCATCACCAATCAGCATAGGTGTGTTCACTCTCTTTACCCCCACCTCCTTCCACCGCCGCTCTCCCTTCCTCCCCCTCCCCCTCAACCCTCCCTCCCTCGTTCTCTTCCCCACTCTCCCTCATCCCGACTCTCTCATTCGCTCTCTCACACGCCAGCGCACATCCTCGCCAAACTCCGTGCGTCCTGACATCTGAGTTCACTGTCAATCTCTGTCTCCTTCGCAGGGATACCCCCTCCGTCTCCGCAGAAGACCACTGGAAACTAATTTTTCCTCGTCTACACTCCCCGAGAGAGACCGATCCTGGTCGGGCTTTTTTTTTCTTCTTCTTCCTTTCTTTCCTTTTTTTTCCTCCTTTGGTTTGGAGAACAAGGCTGATTTAAGCCTGTAGTTTAAGAAGGACTTTGGCAGCGACGCAGGATGCCCCAAAAAGGTGAGATCTTTATTAAAAGCTTGTTTATGCTCCTAAATTATTATTATTAATTATTATTAGTAGTAGTAGTAAGATCAGTGATTGGTTATGGTGTTTAATCGTTCTGACTGTGTAGTCTGTCTTCTGCATGAACTCTCTGTCTCCCTCTCTCCCTAAAAAAAATAGTGCGAACAGCTTTTAGCGCCTCTGTCGGTTTTGTCTCCACGATTTTTTGTTGTTGCGTTCAGGCCCCACGGATAGCTTAACCGCTTATTTCTAATGGCAAATAGTGAGAAAACAAAGTCACGTTGGGCCACGCAGGACGGTGATCATCGTGGAGAATGGAGCGCAATGACCCGTTGAGGAAAGGTGTCAGATTGATTCATGCAGGCGAGTCAGCCAAGCGCCTTCTTTAGCAGGGAAATCAAAAGAAAAACATCCACGAGCACTTTTTTTTCCATGCAGGAAGGAGCGTGTTTGTCTGGAGAAAATTTTAATTTAAGTTTTGTTTTTTTCGTGTTTCTAAAAGTGTTTCCGGATGCCATTAATGACAGCGGATTAATCTGGTTTAATCAGTAGATGTCAGGTCGTGGGAAATTTTTCTAATAGTCCAAAACAACAACAACAACACAGAAACACTAAAAACAACAAAAAAACATTTAAAATAATTATCCTAAAACACAAAATATACCTGCTACTTTTAAATTATTTTCCTAAAATAAAATAAAAACTATTAAAGATCTTCAGAATATTCATTTAATTCTGCTTTTTGTTTTAAAAATGTTAAGCTAAATTATATTTGAAGATATTTAAAAGGGTAAAAAAATGGTTTAGTTTAGTTCTGTTCATAAATATTTACAATTTCTTTTTGGTTTTAATTCCTTTAATTGCAGGTCATTTATCTCATTTTTAAAAAGTAGAATAAATCCATGTAATATTTTCTGCGTTGGCCTTTAGAATAAACTGAAGGCCTCTTTTCGCAGCAGAACAAACTGAATTAAGTTGTTCCGGATTACTAGGAAAACAAATGCAGATTAGATTTAAGCCCAGGAACAACAACGTTTGAGCTCTCGACCTTAAAATAAATCATTAACTCGCTTTAAAAGCCACCGACAGCTGAGTATTAACAGAACTTTACTGGGATTATTTGTTTTCCTCCTCGCCCAGTATAAATGTAATTAAACTACCCAGGTGTGTTTCTGTGCACGCTCGTGCGCTGTGATGGAATCTGAATGTAATTAATGACGGAGCATCTCATTTGTGGTAAACATGAAAGAAAAACGCAACAATCTGAAGGCGATGGCGGCCCCAGCGCGCATCTCCCGGACTATAGTTCGTGGACTGAGCTCAGTCTGTGAGACATGACAAGCCATTTTGCTCCTGCACACTGCACCGCTCTGCACGGGAGGGGAGAAAATGAAAACTTCAGACTTCTCTCCCTCCGAGGCCCCCTTTTTATCTGTTCCTCCCTTTCAATGGCTTCTTTACCGCATTTGTCTTTTCCAATTGAGCGCCCCACTGCGCTGTTGTGTCTTTAAAACCGCTTTACAACCCGCACCAGCAGCACCAAAGAACCAACAAATATTTATAACAAGAAATGACTGGATTTTATTTTACTTAAAAAAAATTTTTTTTTTTTTAAATAATAAAGCAATCAAAATCCTACTTTTACGCACCATACAGCAAAGGCAGCGAGGTCACGGTCGTGTGTGTGTGTGGGAGAAGACACAGCATGTGTGTGTGTTTGTGTGTGTGTGTGTGAATGGTCCCGGAGGGGGTGGATACATGCCTCCGGCTCTTTGTATTAATCTGAACTTGTTGGTGTGTTTAGTGGAGGAGCTGCGTGTTTCTAGAGTTTTCACCCTGAGTTTGAGGTATATACGGAGGGAGAAAATAAAAAAAGAAAATAAAAAAGAGGGGGGGGGGGGGATCAATGGGGTCCAGCAGACTTTTTGTACACCAACTTCGTCCCCCCCCCTTCCTGGTCTGCACTTTTGCAGAATGAGGCGAGGTGTGTTACTGCACAGCTTCAGGATAAGACGCAAGAGGAGGGAGATCAAGTTTTATTTATAAAAAGGACAACATGGAGGCCTCTACTATAGGGCTGAATTCTTCATATGCATTCTTAAAAAGTAAAAAAAAAAAAAAACGGAACTACTGCTAAGTTTTCATTTATTTTGGAAAAAAACTCACCTCAAATATAAGTTTTTTTAAAATGCAAACAGGTTAAAATAATTTTAAAAAAATTAAAAAGGAGTTTTTTGCAGCTTTAGGTGACCCAGTGTAGCTGTGGCTGTGCTAATGTGTTGTTTTGCTTTGTCCTATAGGGAGACATTAAGTAGTGAAAACGGCAGATGATTGACTAAATTGTTAGAGAGTGGACAGTCAACTCTGTTTCCAGGCAAGTTTAATTAAAATCCATATCTACACTGAGGATGTGTTCAAATTCACTTTGCATCTCTCATGTTAAAAAAAACAGATTCGGAATTTATATTTTTAAAAAATCCAAATCGAACGAGATAAAACTAGAAAATTAATTGACAGAAATGCAGAAATTTATTCTACAATAAAAAAAAAAAGATGTGTACAGTAAAGGTTTATGATGTGACGCTAACCAGTTTTGTTATTTTCCTTTTTGACGCTCAGAATACCACAACCAAGCCACGTGGGAGTCTGGCGTAGCCTCAATGATGCAGAACAGTAAGTTGTTTTCATTTTATTTTGAAAGGTTTTGCTAATAAACCGCAGCTTTTATTGTGGTTGCATGAAACGCAACAGCACTGGTTGGTTTAAGCAAAATATGTGAAAGCAAAAAAAAAAAAAAAAAAAAGTGCATGACCTTTGGAGATGCAGGGGGAGAAGTATGGCCGTTTCATTGCTGTTAATTTATGATTTATTTTTTGGAATGATCAGGTAGGCAAGTTATTATTGAACAAGTTAATCACACGTCGTGTTTCTCCAGAGAGGAAAAGAGAAAAAGAGAGGAGGGAGAATAGAGGGGGCTGGGTCGAGAGGGAGAATTTTGTTTCTGCTTGAGTTGGTATTAAATAATTGCACAGCCGTCTGCATTAGCGTTAGAGCTGGCTGCCAGGCTGCATACGAGATTAGCTGCGCAGAGAAGAGCCCTGCATGAAACACGAGGAATAGCAATAATGTCTTATGTAGATCAGTCCATATATTCCTCCTGCACAGACAGCATGAACTAGAAACAGAGAAAATCATAAAACCCCCACAGGCCTCATTCTATTGGCTGCAGCTCAGAGTGGGAGATAAATATTAAACGTGGGTGCTAATATATTTATTTATAAAGGAAGTTGTTAAAAACATGGTGTTGAAAAAGTAAAACTGATAAACATGAAACATTCTCTCTCTTGCTGCTGGACAAGAGGTGTATGACATCAGTGATGAAGGTGTGTGGAATGATTTTATTACATTACTCGCCTCGTGTCTGTGCTGTAATCATTCTAGTCCAAACATGTGTCCAAATGTTGGGGGCCACGTGACAGTTGGATTGTTTTTCTTGTAATATAGAGGTGTGACCGCATGTGGCGGAAAACAAAACTTATTCTTTGCCTTTTGCTTGTCTATTATGGAGCTGATGGGGGCCTTATCAAAGCTGTACAATCCCCCATGCGCTCCTGCTTTGCTGCGGATTGATGTTAATGGGATGCTCCCCTGCGCTTGGCGTGTGATGTCTGGTGCGAATTGCCGCGGAGATATCATTGGGCCCGGCCCTTTGGGTTGTCTAAAGGTCGCGACGGCCTCGCCGGCTTTTGTGCTAATAACTCCTGGGTGTATATAGTGGGGAGCGTCCAAATTGACACCATATGTTTTCCTATTAGTCGACTTCCAATAGAATACAAGGCGCATAATCAGCGCCAGCGGGGCGAGATCGACTCCGGACACTTGAGGGAATTGCGCACATGATTAAGACTTTATTTTTTATTATTTTGATTTTTATGTCATGTCTTTATCTGATGGGGGAGGATTTTTTTTTAATTGATTTGGTGGATTTATGTTTTGGAGCCGCATCAGAGCAGGCCAATTTCAGCCTAAGAAGTCTATTAATTCCACTTAATCCTGGAATTACCAAAGAGCAAGAAGGATGATAATGGATTTACCATCAATCAGATCCACGCTAGACGATTATTACACGTCGCGGCCAAAAGGGATCCGTCACCCGGTTAAACAGGTTTATATCCAGTCATGTATAAAGACTTTATTTATTTTGTAATTTTTGTTGTTTTAATAGAAATAAAGTGTTTTATTTCAGAGTTTAAAAAAACAACAACACACCCACAGACTGCACACAACAGGACTGCGGTGGCTGTGAGCGTTTGTTGTCAAATACAAACAAGGGGGAGAGAAGAAGGGGGGGGGGGAAACTGCATGTCACTTTTAATATGTTAAGAATCCAGGCGCGCCCTCGTTTGTGTGACCGCGCGTAGCCCCTGGCCACCTTAAAACGAAGTCTCCCTCGGAGGGTAAACGAGTAGCGTCCAATTTTGTCTGAGTGATATCCAAATGCAGACAGAAAGGGTCGTTTTATCATGCTACTATTTGTCGTGACGATGCGATTTTCAAAAGCAGAGCGGTGTCATAAAGTGACATGCCTGCCACAAGTGCTCCAACTGATCTTTTCAATTAGCCTCCCATGCATGATCCGAGGCGACTTCCGCCTATTTCCAGAAATTAAGCTCAAACTTGACGTGCAGCTAGCTTTATTTTAAAGACAAATGTCAGGCAGGCTCATCATATTTTCCCCCTCTTCTATATTTGGAGCTTATTTATTGCTAAGGAGCCTCTGCTCCCGGAGTCAATGTAGCGGGCGGCAGCGCAGGGGAAGGGAGCGGACAGACAGAGAGCAGCTCAGGCACTCCGGGGAGTCAGCTCTCCCATTTGGCTTCAGGTTTGCGGGCTTATTCTGTGCTTTAGAAAGAACGATTTAAGAATAATCTGCAACATATAATTAATTTTAGACAAGAAGCTAAAATAAAAACGTATATTTACTGCTGATTTTCCTACTGCTTGTTGGATTTTTGTGCGCATTTATTGCGCGTTTTGGAGGGATGTCACAGCCAGGATTTAATGTCACTTTCCTAAAAAGTTTAGCTTTTGACTGAACGCTAATTTATATGAAAAAAAAGAAGGTTTTTATGCGACTGTCGGTGTTTTGGAGGATGGTTTTGTGAGTGAGGTGAGCTGGTCTTGGTGAGGGGGATGGATAACGGTGCCAGGGCTTGTACCGGGTTGATGAAAGGTGAAGATGACTCTATCATTTATTCATTTATACACTTTGAACGAGATGCTTTGGCTTAAGGTTTGTGTGATGCTATGGTTGTTGTTTTTGAAATAATGTGCATGCATTATGTGCTGAATACGTGCGCAATGTTTGCGTTCAGACGAGGATTTTAACGCAGCTTCCTTAAAACCTGATTTCACGAATGCACCTGCGATTTAAATCAATCCTTACATATATATGTATTCGAACTGAACTTTTTTTTTTTTTTTTGTAATTTTTAACTCGTTTTAACGCTTTTAAGCACCCTGCTCACCATGCATAAACATTTTGCTTTTGCGGTTTTCCTGCTGCTGTGGAGTGATGGGGTGACTCCGGTGCTTTGTTTTGTCTCCACGCAGGTCACAGTGGCGTGAACCAGCTTGGTGGCGTGTTTGTTAATGGCAGACCGCTGCCGGATTCCACCAGGCAGAAAATAGTTGAACTTGCTCACAGCGGTGCTCGACCCTGCGACATCTCCAGGATACTACAGGTGACAAACACGCTCCGATCTGATGCAAACAATAATTTTAAACAATTATATATATGCTGAGACCGTTTTCTTTTGCAGTCTGATAATGAACTCGTGGAGCAAAATGGAAGTGATTCGACGCTTTGATTGTAATTTGTGTTGCTGCGTTTCCTGTAGCATAAATGTTCCATGTTCTGCTAGTTTTTGGGGGCAGTAAATTGCTGGTTCTAATCCTGTAATTTAAATGTAATTGCATTGGCAAAAAAAAAAAAAAAAAAAAAAAAAAAAAAAAAAAAAAAAAAAAAAAAAAAAAAAAAAAGAAAAGAAAAGAAAAAAAGAAGAAACAACAGGGAAAGTATTTTTGCCTGCTATAATATAGAAAAAAATGCCTAATATACAATTGAAGGCATATTTTCTGTGTTTATAGACCCATGATGAAGTCCAAGTGCTGGACAGTGAAAAGGTGAAACTTATTTGAGCCATCTTAGAAATTCCGCCAATAGTCATAAATAATGTATGTGAATTGTGTCTTTTGTTTCCCGTCCAGGTGTCCAACGGCTGCGTGAGCAAGATCCTGGGTAGATATTATGAAACGGGCTCCATAAGACCGAGAGCGATCGGCGGCAGCAAGCCCAGGGTCGCCACGCCGGAGGTGGTCGCCAAAATCGCGCAGTACAAGCGGGAGTGTCCGTCTATCTTCGCCTGGGAGATCCGTGACCGGCTTCTGTCGGAGGGGATCTGCACCAACGACAACATCCCCAGCGTAAGTGTATTGACTGGAAGTTGTGTGCATGATTTAATTTGCCACATGAAATGACTTTTCCCCCCTCATGCAGTGGAGGAAAAGGAGATGGGCACCCAACCATTCAGCCTTATTAAACACACTAAAGTGGGGGGGAGAGGGGAGGGGGGTGCACAGTGAAGTGATCACCCAAACATGCTCACATAATCTCTTTTATTCTGACTTGTTAACATTTTAAGGCACGTGCGTAAAAACATGGAGAGGCGCTCCAGCACACCTTTATGCCCCTCCCCCTTCCCTGAAATGGCTCTTCGTGTGTAATCCTCACTTTTATCATATGTAATTTGTCATTCAGGTGTCATCAATAAACAGAGTCCTCCGCAACCTGGCTAGTGAAAAGCAACAGATGGGCGCAGATGGCATGTATGACAAGCTGAGAATGCTCAACGGTCAGACAGGAACTTGGGGGACCCGGCCCGGCTGGTACCCCGGAACATCGGTGCCAGGACAGCCCAACCAAGGTGAGCCTCATTATCACGCGGAGGCCACGGAGACACCTTGACGCACGGCGGCTGCTTTAGATTTTCAGACACTTTGCAGAAACTGTGGTTCCATCATATGTGAGCAGGCAGGTAGTGCGGCGTGTTTCTGATGCCCCTAACAAGACACACACACACACACACACACACACACACACACACACACCAATTAAAACTTGTCGATCAGAGAGAGAGAGAGAGAAAACATGCATGCAGCCTGAATGCCTCCACTGTCCCAGACATGGATGTGCGTGACAGCAGCTCGTCCTTTCAGCAGAGGTGTCCATCCAACAATCTGCATTTTCCTCCCTCCTGATGAGGAGGCAGAGCCGGTGCTGTGGTGGGGGAGAGAGGGGAGAGAGAGAGAGAGAGAGAGAGAGAGAGAGAGAGAGAGAGAGAGAGAGAGAGAGAGAGAGCGGTGTGCGGGGATATCAGTACAAAGGAATGTTTTCCTTCACACGCAATGATTGGTTATGGGAACGGCCCGCACTACGTGTAATTGCTCATTAGAAGGTTGGGGGGGGGGGGGGGGGGGGGGGGGTTGCTTTGTGTCTCATTATGGCAACATGCAGCAGGAGTGTGGAGATGGTCGGGCTGATGTGGAGACTCTTCCACTCTCTCTCATGTGGGCCTGCAGGCCCGACGCTGCATGGGCAGGTTCTCATTTAGGAAACGTCACAATGTGGCTTTAAAAAACAACAATAACACGCATTTAACGCAAGATCATGTTGGGCTTGATTTTTACGCGTCATATGGAGCGGAAATGGCCGGAATAGTCAATAGTAATGAAATGGAACATGATCATTTGGACACGTGGAGCTGTCACCAACAAGAAACACACTTATAATAATAATAATAATAATAATAATAATAATAATAATAATAATAATATATGACATATTTAATAATATAACGTTATGATTTTTTGTAATATAGCATTATTATAATATATTAATTATATGAATAGTTGTTTTTTATTCTTGTATTAATAATTTATGTAAACTAAACAACAACAACATATAGGATAATATAATAGGCCTAATAATAATAATAATAATAATAATAATAATAATAATAATAATAATAATAATAATAATAATAATACTATGTATTTTTTAAATCTTTCAAGTGTCTGGCTCAGCTCAAAGGAGTGAAAATCTGTTTTCCATCAGCACATATAAAGGTTACATGGAAAGTGACAGAACCCCCAAAAGAAGACAACTCTATCCAAAGACGGACGAATAAACAAAAAGGAAAAAGTCTGTCTTTCATCTCTTTCTCCTCCCTCTCGGTGCCTATATGTGGCTCCAAATCCCGTCTATAGGATTTAGTCTCTCACTTTCTCTTTCAGTTTTAAGCGGTTTCTCAAGAGCGTTTTGATCCAGTCTCAGCAGCTGAAAGGTGCCGCAATTGGTTCGGTATCTCCCCCTCTCTCTTTTTTTTTCCTGCTGCTTTTCCGCCTCACTGGCTGAGACATCGTGATACTAAAGAATGAGTTTATTTCCCAGCGCTTTTATAAAGAAAACAAATCCCATCCGAGCGTCACTGGGTCTGGCAGACGGATAATAGCTGCACATTCACTCCCTTTTTTATGGATTATCTCTGGAGTAAAGAAACAAATAGCGCGGATACAAAAAAAGGAGACATTTTTGCGCATTATCAACAAAAACAACCGTTTAATAAAAGTATTAAATTTTTTTTTACTTAGAGTGGGTGCAGGTGTGGCAAAACCATCCCACCTGTTTGAAAAGTGCAAACAAACCCCTCCCTTACCACGCAGCAGAGAGAGGATGACTGAGATATTACATAAACCTCCCTCCATCAGCGCGCCCGCTGCTTAATTTCGCATTAACTTCTCGGTGTGATAATGATGTCCAACAACAAGACAGACATTAGTCGATAAGCCTCGCCCTGTAGCCGAAGGGGCCTTTGGGCCCACCGCGGACAAGCAGCAGCAGTGAATAGATTGGCCTTATTTTGGTTGTTCAGGGGGTTGCATGCTCTCTCCTCACTCATTTGTTTCCAATTGAAGACAGAAATCCTGACTGGCGTGTAGCTGGCCGGGGGACGTGATTAATGATGGTAGTGGATAAGGGTTAACACACTGGACTCAAAGCTCTGTTGACTGGGATCCTCGTGCGCACAATGCCAAAGCACTATAGCCTGCGCGCCTCCACAGAGAGAGGATCCTTTTGTCATCTCCTCCAATAGTCCCTCTCCCCCCCTCTCATATATTACACCCACCGAGGGCTCGCTGGTCGTCCCTGGCTGTGTCCATAGTTTAATGGTTTCCCTTACTCCTGGAGGCATTGTATCATTCTGAAAAGCGTCTTCTTCTATTCAAAAGTTGGTGGTCACCTCAATGGCTCTACCAACGCCCATATGGGAACCACCATTGAAGCGCTGCTCTGTCCTAGAAAAGAGAGAGAGAGAGAGGGAGAGAGAGAGGGAGGGGGTGCAGAGTTTGGGGTTTTAACATTACTCTGAAAAGAGGCTCGCCACATCTTGACACATTTCTCTTAACCTTTTGAGAACACAAACTATTGTTGGGCCGCGATCAGAACCGCTCCCTCTCCAGCCTGTTTTTCCCACAATATTTTATAAACAGTCAAACTGTTAAAACCCTCCCTGACACGGCTCCTTTTCACGCAGGCACTCGTCTGTAATCTGGTAACATTAGGAAGAAATTGCAATAATTCCTCCGATTTTGAATTAAATTAACCATGATGGGGAGGGAGGATGGAAGGGGGGGTGGGGGGGGGGCTTAATTAATGATGTAGAGCCGCGCTCTGTACAATTAGCTGTAGACTGATGAAACATGAGGCTCGATAATTAATTATTCAATTAGCTTAAGTGAATGTATATTTCCATTAAGCGTTTTTCCGCTCTCCCTCTCTCTTCTCCCCCCACCGCCTTTTTCAGACGGCTGCCAACAACAGGACGGAGCAGGAGAAAACACAAACTCCATCAGCTCCAACGGCGAGGACTCAGAGGAGACACAGATGCGTCTGCAGCTCAAGAGGAAGCTCCAGAGAAACCGCACGTCCTTTACGCAGGAACAGATCGAGGCACTGGAAAAAGGTCCGACGATTACAGAACTATTTATTCTAATGGTTATTGTCTGGAAACACGGTCAAAAAGCATTCAGTAATTGACGTTGTGTGCATCAAAACACACCTCAGGCCTTAAAAACGCGCTTTTAATCGACTTAAATCGTGAATTTAACCATCACTCACGTTTTTTTTTTTTTAAGTTGTGATTTCTGCCGTTACAGAATTTGAAAGAACTCATTATCCAGATGTTTTCGCGCGAGAAAGACTAGCGGCAAAAATCGACCTCCCCGAGGCAAGAATACAAGTGAGTAACCGCTTTTTTAAAATAATAATAATAAAAAAGATTATTGTCTGTATGGAAAGTGATAATAAATGTGTTTAATTAATTCATTTTTTAAAATTAAAGGTATGGTTCTCAAACAGAAGAGCAAAGTGGAGGCGAGAGGAGAAGCTGCGGAATCAGCGTCGGCAGGCCAACAACTCCTCCAGCCACATCCCCATCAGCAGCAGCTTCAGCACCAGCGTTTACCAGGCCATCCCACAGCCCACCACACCGGGTAGGGACACCACCACCACGGAAAGAAAAGATCAAATATCTCTCAGCTTTAATTGGATGCACAAAAGTCATAAAAAATCCTATAAATTCATTTTTTGTCTGGGTGCACTGTAAAAAAAAAAGTTTGTTTGACAAAGTATTTGTGAAGTTGTGGGAAAATAGTTAAAATTAGAACTTATTGTCTAACAGAATTAATTAAAAAAAATTAGCCTAACTGTTTTTGCCCCTCCCTCTCCACATTTCCTGTAATTTATCCTAAAGATTTGACAGAATTTTTATATTTTATTTATTTCAGATTAAGGATTTATTTGAACCAAATAAGAAATTGTGATTTTAAAGTGCTAGATCATTTAAATATTGTACAAAAAGTTATTTCAACAGGCCACATGTTGAAAGTAATGTTGCTTTAAGTTCATTTAATTGTTACATTTCATTCAACTGATCAAACTTTTGTTTAAACTTAAATTAATCTGACCATTCAAACAATTTCCACGAATATCAAATCCGACCACACTTTTAGAATTTTCATTAAGATAACACTACGTAATGCTATTAGAGTAAATTGTGTTTGACCTCAAATGTTTTTAGCCATATTTTGAAACAATATTTAAATGTCTATTCACATTCCAGCAGTCCTTGGGTCAGGATCCACAACTTGTAAGCGAAAGCCCGCAGGATAATAAAACGATGGGGAGAGGCCTCGGTAGCTGTGCGCTCTAGTTCACTTGAAGAAGCGCCGGTGCTTTCCTTTTAATGGATGATTGAGCAAAACCTCACAGCTGACTATCTGCGTAATTACCGAATCAGGCACGAGGGCACACCGGCAGAGCTGAAGCTCACAAGTCAATCACCTGAGACACACACTGTACAGTATCTGTCCGGGCCCATCGGCCTGTCAGATGAGGCGTCACCCTGCACACGCACTGCTGAACGCTAATGAGATGAGCTCTCGTACCACACTACTGCATGTGTCAGAAAGATTCCTGGGCTTTTCAACTCACCCCCCCTCCTTTTTCCCCACTCGCAGTGTCCTTCACCTCGGGGTCAATGCTGGCTAGACCCGACTCTGCCCTCACAAACACCTACAGCGCACTGCCGCCCATGCCCAGCTTCACCATGGCAAACAATCTACCTATGCAAGTAAGTAAGCAGCTGCATGAATTTTCATTTTATGATAATTTTCTTGTAAACATTAACTCAAACACACCAACAGTGATTTCAGGTTCTAGAACAAATCAAACTTCCTTAGAGTCCAGTTTTCTTATGCAAAGAATGGCTTCTTGGCAGGAAAAGATTTTAAAAAATCAAGACATAACGTTCAATAAATCTGAAAACTATGGTTGGCTAAGCTAATGTAACATTCTCTCCTCATCCATAGCCCAGCCAGACCTCCTCTTATTCCTGCATGCTGCCTACCAGTCCGCCTGTGAACGGGCGGAGCTACGAAACATACACGCCCCCTCATATGCAGGCACATATGAACAGCCAATCAATGACCACTTCTGGTACCACCTCAACAGGTAGGCAGAAAGTTCATTGTTTACCAACATCTTTGAGTAACTAACACGATCACTCTGAGAGCATCTGCCACCTCTTCTGTAATCACGGGGGGGTACTTGCATAGCCATCTTTGACTCATCACCTGTCACGGCGACTTTACCTTCCCATCCTGCCCGTCTGATGACACGTCATCGTTTAAATGTCCGAGGGTCAATATTCCCCAACATCTGACATCGTTTTGTCTCCGCAGCAGCATGAACATTTCAGCGTTTCATTGCCACTCGAGGCCATCATGTCAAGCCCACGTCTCCAGCACATAGTTTAGTTCCACCCCATTAGGGTGCTGTTTCAGAGAGCCATATATACCGGTTATAGTCATGAAGAGTTAATCATGCATAACCACATTTCCTCTGTGCTAAATTGCTAATTAATTTGATTCATTTGCTGTTGTACTCTCTCTGTTTAAATGCCATTGCCGTGGCCTCAATTTATCGAGCTTGCAAGCGTTTTACAGGGCGACCGTGTGCAGAGCCATTGTGACTCACCGCGGCCCCCTCTTATTTTACAAGCTTTTAAAGTACAATGCTATGTCTTGGTGTTGTCTGTCACCCCACCTGTGCATGGTTCATCCATTTATTTAATTTAGATCTCTGAGAAGACATTAGTTTGATTTGTTTATTTCCTTTTCTTGTCTCTACAGGACTCATCTCTCCTGGAGTGTCTGTCCCTGTCCAGGTCCCAGGGAGCGAACCTGACATGTCTCAGTACTGGTCAAGACTACAGTAGAGAAAAGAGCTACTTCACCCTGTAAGCACCCAGTCCAGTCCACCATGGCCCTCCGGCAGTGCTCCTCACACATACACGGCACAGGAGAGTAGAGAGAAGGCATGAGGGGGATGAGGAGAGGATACAGACACAAGAGCAAGAGTGGAAGAAAGAACGAGACAAACTCTGGGAGAGCGTTGGGACGTCTGGGCTTTGTTTTGCCACTGGGACAGCGTGCTGTTGTGTAGATCTAGGCACATTCAAACAAGGACTTGGAAGAGAAACCAACAATGGGAAGCCAGGAAAAAAAAAACATGGACCTCTGTAAAGTGCCCGGTGTTACATTTTTATGGAACAAAAAAACTTATCTGTTTATTTTTTTCTATTTCCAACTTCAGTCATTGTTTCCTTTTTTTCTCTGACGTGTTTGTAAATGGCCATTTGTATGTTAATATAAAAAAAGAAAAAACAAGATCAAGAACTGATAGATGGACTGCTAGAAAACCATGTTGGTTTTGCGTTTGTTTGCGACCTGAGAGATTCTGCCATGACTATCTTTTAATCTGCTTATATCGAGACTTTCTACCAGCCTTTGCATGGTCTCTGGACATTATTGCATATCATTAAAGACGAAAACCTGGAGGGAAGACTCTTACTGTGACAAAAAAAAGAAAACTATTTATTGATCTTTTTTCTTATGAATGGATATTTAGCGGAGGAAACTCAAACTCGATCCACCCACTGAGGCTGCGGTCTTGACTCCTCTGACTTGCATTCGCTTTCCTAATAGACACGGATCACTATCGGCAGCTCCAAGCGTGCAAAGATGGTGTGACAGTGCAACGTAGCTTGTGCTTCCGTGGTTGGATTGACCCGAGATTACCGCCAAGAACATCACACGTGGAGAACAGGTGCAAAAGAAACCTGTAGTCTGTAAATGGTAGACCGCGTCTTCGATATAATCCAGTTTGTTTATGTCAAAATGTAAAGTACTTGTCTTCCCCAGAAATCTTCCAGAAAGATTTCTACCAATAAAAGTTGATTTCATTTATATCTCCCCCCGAGAATATTCTATAAATGTTCCATGCATCATGAAAAAACATTTCTTTAGGGTCAGGTACAATTTGTCTCTTAGGTATAGTTGTAATATAGTGTCCTATGGTCAAAAAAAATGTGCAACTAGAAATATTTAATTCCTATAATTATGATTAAACATTGCTTGACAGAGTTTTAAACTTAAGTGTTTGGCAGTTGTTTACAAGTACATATCAGATTTAATCATTGTTGATTGTAAAACAGACCAAAGCCTTTGTATTTCATCTACACAATGTTTTTTTTTTTTATTTAAAAAAAAGATTTTAGTCTTGTGTTGCAAAATTTTGTAACCACGTTTTGTTCAATTACATTGGCTTCGAGTTCGGAAGACTGCATTCGAACCCCGCAGTCCTTATTTATAATTAAAGACCATGGGAGGGTTTTTCTAGCATCATCTGTCATGCTCTCTTGAGTTTTGCATTTTTATTTCAGTGTGTACGTAGAACATGGACACATACTGGGTTTACGTCTGAGCATTGCTTCTGAGATAAAAAAAAAAACAACAAAAAACGTCTACACGCTGTCTCTTTAAATATTTCAATTTAATTTTATTTAAAATGGAGCTTTTTAAATGTATTTTGTGAAAACTATAAAACATTTTGTACAGTAAAATTGTGTCTTAAAGAAAGCCTTTTTTATTTGATTTTTGCCTGCTCAATGATGTGTCAGTTTTTACAGTGCGAGATGGAAATTTGGACAGAAAAGTGATGATGAAAGTCACCGAAACGATTTTAATCGTGGCAGCGAGTCAAATTCTCACCAAGCAGAGGCGTCCAAAATAACAAACCTCTCCTGATGTATGGGGCTGAACCAAGTCGACACAGACCACACAACAAAGCGCCACCACGCAACGAGAAAGGTCAAGCAATCCAACATCACTGGCTCTTGTTTTAGCAGAGTTACGATGGTATGAAAAAATACAGAAGCAACGAGGAGGATGGAGGAGAGAAAAAGGAAAAAAAAGTTGTGGAATAAAGCAGTCGGTGCCTAGAGCGAGGCAGAGGAGCGATTGTGTGGCAGAGTGAGTTATTTTGCTTCACTTGCTGCCTCAGCAGGAGGGGGGTTATACGTGTGTGTGTGTGTGTGTATTTAAAAAAGGGTGTGTGTGTAGAGACCAAGAGTCCATCTCTATAAGGAGAAGGCATCCAGGAGAGACTGGGGTCAGGTAACATTCACCCAGCATGCAACAGCACCAAACCTAAACTGATTAATTGAATTTACGCGTCTCGCTCAGTGTTTAATAGCTCCATCACAAGTTGGAGGATTGGAGATTAATCACATTTTTTAAGAGGATTTTTAAAATTTTTACTTCTGAGGCTAATGCAATTTCTCTATTCATTTAATCCACTTTATCACACAAATGGAGGAACAGTGTTTGGAGTGCAGAAACAGGAGGGGGGCAGAGCAGAACAGACGACTGCGTCGAGACAGAGGAGCAACATTAATAATTACAGAGAGAGAACGAGAGATAGATTCAGAATGCAAAAAAAGGACTGCAATTAGTGGAAGTCTAAATAATACACATCTTCAGGGTGAAAGGGTTTAAATTGAATTCTCGCTCACGACAAAGTTAGTTTCTTTAAAAGTTTTCTTTAGAACTCTTTTGATTTGTTCTTTACCTGAATTCTAACAGCAGTAAACAGCCAGATAGTTTGAAGTCTTTAAGCCGTATTTAACACATTATCTACTTTATTAATCCAGACAGATTAGTGTGGAGGAATCCGACTAAAAACAAAACAATCTGATTAAAAAAATCAACAGTCTGTGATTGGCTGCTGCAAAAGACACAATTATATGACATCATTTACTGTCACATTCATTTAATTATTTTGCTACAGAGCATTTTGAAAAGTAGCGTCTGTGAAATCAGTTTAAGGCACCGACTGCTCATTTTGTAAAATGTGTTTAGGATGTCAGGACTTCTTGGGTCTTTAAGAAACTTAAAGCACAATATCATAAACACATCACTAAATTCTGAACAATAAAATTAATCTGAATAACTAATCCATTACATTGATCATTTAAGACGAAGTGAGTGACAGAGCCGCGTGATGATTTTGTTTTCTGATATTCTTAATCACGGAATTTTCAACCTGTAGATTAAATTGAAAAACCTGAGAATATGCTCCCAGCTCATGACAAAAGTCAAAACATGTAAACTACAAATAAACCAAACTATTATTTTGCATTAGAATATAAAAAGAGGAGCAAGAAAAAGTCACATTAAATGTTGCATCCAGTCTTTATGGGAAAATTATTGATACATTGTATAAATGATTTGCAAATGACCCAATGCAGTGGTACAAATATTAAAGACAGAAAAATCTTTACATAAAGAGTGGTGTAAACAACTCAACTGGTGTTGTTTGCTTCATTTATAAATTTGATTAATCAAACAAGAGTTTTTGTGGTAAAAATAAAATGAAAAATAAGAAGAAAAATAATAGTTTTTGCCCAGAGTCGCATTACCCTTGTGTGTTCAGTGTTAAAGGACCTCATGTGACTTTATTTATGCAGCTGTTCTGTGTTTTCTTTGCTTTGATTAACTTAGCAGGACTGAAGAAAACCAGCTTTTTGAGCTTCTATTAAAAAAAACTATGACTTTAAAAGTAAACTTCTGATTTCTACAGACACAGTTATGGGTAATCATAACACACAGCAGAGCCCAACTAACATCTGATTGAAGGTCCAATCTGCTGTAAAATCAACTAAACCCCCCAATAAATGAGACTAGCATCTATATGTATTAAATATAAGATAAATGACAACTAAGTGCATGGATGAAATATAAATTATTGAAGAATTCAGTGGAGCAGTTCTCAGCTGACTGAGGAAAAAGGGAATCAAAACAAAAACAAACCCGTAGCAGGCAACATAAAAACACGGAAAAGTGGATTTATTCACTTTGAATCTATTTTCTGAGTGCATCCTGAATATGTCAGCATTTCAACTCCAATAACTGGGTGAGCTGGTTTTATCTTGACACAGGTTTTCGATCACCTGCGTAAAGTGACCTGTGTGTCATTACCTCTCTGTAAATGGTCACCAATTCTGCCAGGTTTAAACAAGCAAAAACATTCAAAGTGGCATCGGCGTCAGCCTGAAGAAAACAAAACCAGAAAGATTAAATTTTTCATGTTGACTCTTTTTCTGCCATGTCACCGTTTGACCTATTTTGTTCTTTTGGGCTTGTCATGGAAAAGCAGCTCATCCAGCAAACAGAACCGATGAGGTGTGAAGCCTGCACCCAGATCTGGCTCTCCCACCCTCTGCTCTGCTCTTAGTGGACTTAGTAGGCGCCACTCACCTGCGCAGACTCAGGGTCACGTGGAGGCAACACGATACGAACCTGAACCGTTCAGGAAAACACACTCTGGTTCTGCATGCTCATTCTCCTTTAATTCATTTCACAAAAGCATCTTCCCGTGTTCTACAAAATAAGACGTATTTGCAGACTGATGTAAAGCCGGCACAGCGGATGCGTTATGTTTTGTAAAGTAAGTCTTAGATAAATTATTTAATGTTCGCCAGGATGGAGTGTCTATAAAGACTATAAAATATTTTATGATTACACTTGAACAGAAACTCCCTCGAGGTGGAGAAAAACTGAAAGAACAAAGTCTGGCTAATTTTAAATAGTCTAACTCGCATTTTAACTGGGTTAAGAAACAGTTATGACACCCCTAACTCTGAAACATCACAATTTTTTCATTTTTGCATATTAAGGGAAAAAGAAAAATTTGCTTTTTTTGTGAAAACAAAAATCATTAGGAAGGTGTGTTACATTTACACAAAAAAGGGCTCGATTAACATGGCTGTTGTGAGCAGTGGTGCAGTGGATGTTTAGATCTTCACTCCTGGCTGGGTTTGTTGGCAGGTGGTAATGGCTGGCTGGGTTATTGCAGTTGACATTACATGGACATGGGAACATCCTGGACACTGCAGCGAAGAGGACAACGGCTGCGGCTCTCCAGTTCTTGGTTTCCCCTGGCGACTGCGCGGGAGCTTTAGAAGTCCAGGTGTTTGGCGCCGGGAGCTCCAGAGCCACAGGCTGAAGCGGCTGCTCCTGCCAGCTCCCCCCTGCTCACACGACTCACCGTCTCGGACAAGTCCGGGGGCAAATGTAGTCGCTAAAGAAATCAGAGTTGGGGGGGAGACACAGTGTTAGAGAGCAGAACAGAAAGCGCACTACAGTAGATCGGCGTACAGTAGATGGTTCACTTCAGTGGTGCTTATTCACAGAAAGCCATGTTGGGTTGAAATTGCATTAGATGCTTCAGCACTCCTCTTAACACTGGCAACAGAGTAAATCTGCTGCTAAATGCTTCAGAGAGCTTTAGGTCTGTTACACCTCAAAGGCAATGTACTGTATGTGCACATGTGTGTGGGATTTGGATGTTTTAGTGAGTTGTGTACAGAAAAACAAAAATCATTCATTGACGGGGAAAGGGAAAACCAGACACACACACACACAAATCCAGATAAATGTTTGCAGTGGCGCTGATGTTCAGCTAACACCCGAGTCATTACAATCAGGTACTTTAGCCATTTCACAGTGAAGCTTATCTGTAAAACAGCCCTGCGCACACTCAAAGCACAATAATGCTAAGAGGTTAATGAGGGCCCCTTACGCCAACATGCAACGCTCTAGAGGGGCAACACTCCTCTGCTCTCACCAGAATCAACATGAAAGGCCACCAATGGTCCTCTATGAACAGAGTCCTGAAGAGCTCTTGAGAGCGTGAGAGGAGGTGAAGTATCTCCCGAGTCAAGTGTGCCCTCCTACAATGGTGTTGAGTAGCACGTTGCTCAAGTGTCTATCAAGGAGGTTAAACCAGAATGCTGCCATTCTGGGGACAAGAGAGGTTAAACCCTGTAATTTGCCCCTGAAAGAATCTGCCATGACATCTGAAACCCGCTGGTCAAAACTTGTGCTCCCGCCCCATCCCGGTCCTCTAAACCTTCCCTACTCGCCACATCCTCATCCCCTCCAGACATCCAGCTTTAGGAGAGCCCCTCCACTCCCACAGATGCTTATCTTTTTCTAAATGACTAGGTGTTTGGTTATGGGGTTTAAGAGCGTCATTACTAAGAGATAAATCAGGACAACGTAATGTTCTTCGTCCCTTTAGGGTAGACTACTTCCACATACTGTTTTGTTTTAATATCACTGATGTTCATGTCTGATGTGAAGCCTTGGATTCCTGCTGCTGAGGATGACATTTTAGAGATGCATCTTCTTTAGATGCATTTCTTTTAAAAGTAAATAAGAAGAGAAGGATTTTCTGAACTGCTTTAAATATTTGAGGCTGGTGAACCACTTTGGAAGTACCTCTAATTCAATTTGTGAAAGGAAAAGTTGCATAAAGGCAACAACTCCCAAAGTGAGAAGGAAAATGAGGTTAAATCTTCGGGACAATGCATTTTCCCAACATTTACTATTTCCTTTTCATGCACACATCCATGCAAACTTATACGCTGGATTTGAAGAGTCCTCCAGAAGCTCCGCTCAGCTTCCATCCCTGCCAACCCTCACCTGTGTAACCTTTCGTGTCTTCAGCTCACTCGAGTGTGATTGAAAAAGAAAAACAATGCATTGATCAAGCCTGGACTCAGTCCTGCTTAGTGCACTGCAGCAGAAACATGGCAGACAGAAGGGTAGGAGAAAAATCAATCACATATACATCGTCCTCACTGGGCAAGTAAAAAAAAAAGAAGACAAACACACACACACATCACGCTGATGTCTGGCTGCCACGCACCCATGAGCCTGGCTATGCTGCGTCTCTTTGGCTCTGTGCTTTGGGAACCCACTGAGCATGTGCAGAGCGAAGGTCAAAGCAATCCAGAAGTGAAGCTGAGCTCCTCTAACCTTTCAGTTCAGGGGCAGATGAGAACAATCAATGACAACATCAAAGTTGGAGGGAGGAGCAGACAAAACCAATCGATCGGTTTGACACAGTGAGAGAAAAGACAGCCTTGTAACAGTCAACAACCATCACGTACATCAGTGAAAGGCAGCGGTAAAGCCGATATCTCTGTTGATTATGAGGTCCAAGAAAACTTTCTCCATCCAAATAAATACAATTCCTGTCATTGCTAAAAAGAAGACTAGTTTTAAATTAAAGCAGGGATCTTTTTAGCAAGCCAGCCTTAACTAGTGGCATTGTCATTGGGCAAATGGAGTTTAGCACAGGCCTTAGTAGGACAGTAAGGCTGTGAGTCGGCTTCCCTACGACCTGCACACCCCATGACGTAAACAAGGACATCCGGAAAACCCTCAGAGGCATAGTGGGGTGTATGTGTGTGTGAAGTCTTTTTCTGCTGCCTGGCAACCTTCTTGAGGGTGGAGAAAGAGAGAAAAAAATAAGACAGGGGTGTGTCTCTGTGTGTGTGTGTGTGTGTGGGGGGGGGTGATGGAGGGTGTTGGATGGGAGTGAACGGCGGGAAAACAGACCATTGGCCCTGGTGCATTGATGGAGGGGGGAGAATGTGAAAATGGATGTGAGCCACAATGTTAGTGTGATTGTGTGTGTGTGTGTCAGAGCTGTGATGTCAGTGTTCCCTCCCTGGTGGCAAGCAGGGGTAAAGGTCTGTGGTTCAGCAATGCTCCACAGCCAGAGAGGCTCAGGCCATGCTGGCAACAGGGTGAGGGGCGACAAAGCTCCAAACGAGCGCTAAGCACTTCAAATGAGCCCTCAGGGCCGCCCCAAAGACTAGCTTTGCCTAAGAGGGTTACCGATATCACTCCACAATGGACAATTTCCTTCAGCTTTACTAAACATCCAGAAGACCTGATTCTTAGGGAGAACACCCTATACTTGGTTTCTTATGGACTCCCCCCCAAAAAGGCTTTGGTTTTATGGGTCAGAAAAGACGCCAGATTGGCAATTATAGCATGCTTTGGTCAACTAAATTACAATAGAAAGTAATGGTGTAATATCCGGGGTCATTTTCCCCACATATGGAGAGCAGCTCACACAAAGCAGCACCATCAAAGGCATTCCACTGATGGTAACTGCTCGCTAATGAATGGAGTATTAGGTGCTAATTTAACGAGTCATTTCTTCTATAGAGTTTTAGCCACGCTTTAAAATGGCCCGTGCCACTGTACAGCTAAGAACTATGGGAAACCCAACACCTAGTTGGAACACATGACGGCCAGTCTGGCTGTTCCAATTAGATTAGCTGTTGATGCTCATGGAGGTGACACAATATTTACCATCAACACTGACTTAACACAGTAGTTATTGCAATATGTCTGGTTAACTTATAATCTCCAAGCTTCGGGCTTCATACAAGACATCCTGACTTCTTGCGATGATTAAAATGAATTCTCGTTACTGTACTGATGTGGCCAACAAGTACTTTGTTCAAATATGAGAGCAAGGTGATTTTGCCATTTCAGTTTCCCTGAGCAGTGCAGCTGCAGTGCAGCTACTATAAACTAATGTGTCTGACCATGACACCAGGTCAATGTCCTCTATTTCAAGCCCCATTTCTACAACCAGCCAAGGGTCAAAAAGGCAGCAGAATGTTTCACAGCTAAAAACTGGTAGATATTTCCCAGACTTCTGTGTCTGTTCAGCCACTAAACCAAGCTAAATCACCTTCGTAGTACGGTAATCCCTCACAGCTCTAAAGTTACACTGCATTGTGTGGGAAATCATTTCCTGAATCTATAGGAACCAGTAACTTCAGCGCCTAAAAAACTCCACATAATGAGGTGATGAACTTCCCTATTTAAGACACGAACTATCATCACATTTACGCTGGCGGTTTAAAAAAAACAAAAACTTCCGCCACCTCACGAGAAAAAAAAATGGACAAACACCTCGGTACAAATCCCATCACTTTGGTAATTCTAACCCGCCTGCACCTAACAAAGCCAGAGAAGAAGCTCTACCTTCCTCTTATTTGTGGCAACAAAGAGTGAAACTCGACTCCTGGCCTATCCCCAGAGAACAACCCGTTAAAAAGTCTCTCAAACATTCACATTTTTAGACATTTTTTGCATTCGTTTATCTTCTTTATTGGTTTCTTATTTCTAAATTTTATTTGTACAATTTTTAACTTTTTCTAACAGCCTTCATTTTAAGTTGACTGAAAAGCTGGTGACCCAGTAACATCATTTAAAATATAAAGCTATACTTTTCACGTAGAAGTAGTTGCACATTTGTCTTGTTTTTGTGCATGCTGTTGGAAAGTACCAACTTTAATGTTTCACAAGAGAAACATAAAACAGTTTCAGAGCGAAGAAACATGAAAAAGTGCACAGGAGGTCGTCTCAAATTTCTGTTTTTGTAATTGGGTGATGGTCACCTGCCCACCAGGTCACCTGCTGCCTGATCCAGGATAATCTGAGAGGCAGGCACACAGACAGTCAGGCGGACTGACAGATAGACAGATACAGACACAGGCTCCTCATCTCTTCCGCTTCATGGCCTAATGAATCTGACAGAGTAGGCAGCAGGCAGGCAAAAAGATGAGTAAGCATTTTGGGTGTAATTATATTCCCAAACACGGAAAGAAAGGGAAGGGACTAATAAGTGGCTGAATTTCATTATGGGTGAGCATGTCCAAACAGGAAATTGATTAGCTGACATTATTTTAATTTTTTTTAATACCTAATGGAATGCATGTTGTTTTGAATAGGTAGCTCCTCACTTACCCTTCACGCTCCACAGACTGATAAAAAGCAGCGTTTGATATAATCTGTCATGCTACTAAACATGACATGCATGGGAATCAGCAAGCTCTGGGTTGTTTCTGAATAACAAATGGA
Source organism: Callopanchax toddi (assembly GCA_006937965.1). Classification (NCBI taxonomy): domain Eukaryota; kingdom Metazoa; phylum Chordata; class Actinopteri; order Cyprinodontiformes; family Nothobranchiidae; genus Callopanchax; species Callopanchax toddi. Next base: position 626,347 of record SSNR01000320.1, on the reverse strand, counting down.
CAAACAGAGGCCAAAGTGTAACTGCACAGTAATACAGCAACTTGACTTGATATCTCAGCCATCATCATCTTCAACTAAACACCCCCCTGGGGTCCCCCTGCTTGGGCCCATCAAGCGCTTTGACAGGGGATGCAGCATGGGGCCATTTTGTCTCTTTTCAGTTATGTTTTGTCTTTCTTTTGGAGGGCAGTGTTAGTGTGGACCGTGGGCGTTAAAGGGTGGGGAAACATTGAACCTTACAGTGGTGGATGGGGGGGGGGGTTAGTTGGTGTTTTGGACGTGGGCACAGACAGGGAGTGCTGGTTTGCCCCTGGAGTGACATGGTGCCTGGGGAGAAAGGAAGCGGGGTAAAGGGCGTCGAGTACAAACATATCTAAGTGCTGCCTTCACCACAGATAGGCCCATAGCAAAGAGCAGGGCTGCACGGGTTATGACAGCATGTCTGGGGGACCTCTTGCGCCCTCCACCCCTCAAACTATGACTCTGTTACAGACGACCTCAGGTTAAAGCACCACTGACACTTCAGAGTAGGTTTTCTAGTGTTGGATAGATGCCACGCCACAAAAATCATACTTAACTAAAAACATTAGCCTAGGCTAAAGTGTAATCTATGCAATTATATTTATGGGAACTTGCTAACTTCCTCCATGTCTTTTAAGCCTAATAAAATTTGTCGTATGACACAGTTAATGATTGAATGACACCAACAACTTATTGAAAACACATTTGGTTTAGTAGAATTATTGGAAATTTTGATACCACTCATCTAGTGTGTCATAATTTAATTCTAGCATTGGTATAAAGTTAACCATAAAGAGTGCAAACAATGAGAAAAGTGTACCCATATCCATATCAAATCACACTTACATTAAAAAGCACATTAATGGCCTCATATCATCATGTTTTATTGGGCTATTATTTGTTAAACTGTGTCTTGATCAGGAGAGGTTTCTCCAAAAGTTACATATTCTTTTAAAACCCTCTGTGCTAATGTGTTCTGGCACAGTTTCAGTCCAAAAAAAGGGGAAAAAACCCAAGAATATATTTTTGTCCGTGCATTATTCATGTTTTTCTTCCTGTGTTGCACTCAGTCTACAAGTGCACACACTCTTGTAGAAAACGAACACACTGCCACTCTCCTATGCATGTGTCACCCAGAGGTATTTACAACAGGAACACACAATGCCGGCTTGTATGTTGAGGGTTTTCCTAAATCCAGCCTTAGCTTTGACAGAAAGTCCCATTTTTCACCCATCATTTGCCCCGCGATAGAGTTCACACAGTTTACAGGCATAACATTTGGCAAAGCGAAAGGTCGTCTGGAGGTTATTGTGTCGAGCTGGGTAAGTGGCTGACCGCTTGGGAGGGGTGGGAGGATGGAATGACTCTCACAGAGGAAGTCTGCTGTGCTGGCAAAACACTAGCACAGAATAAGACAAGAAAATTATATTTAAAAAAAGTTAAAACTGTCATCTCACATTTATAATCAAAAGTATAATTCCTACTTCCTGCCTGAACAGGGGATTACTGCATTGTATGCTACAGGAAACACATGACTTAGTGTTCCCTTTTTTGTTTCTTGCCACAAAAATAAACCCATGTCAATCTCTGTAGTGGAGAACATGAGATGAAGATTAGGCGATGAAAAAAAACCCTCCTTTATAGTAGGCCTGTGCAGGATCATAGACTGAAATTTACATCTTTTAAATCCTCAGGAAATTAGACAAATAAGAGATGACAAAGGGAAAAAATAAGAACAAAAGTTAAAAATGAGGTTAGAAGACTCCAAAAATAAAGACATGAAAATATGAGACAAAACATGTCCATCTGCCAATGTCACATCTAATATGTTAAACTGTGATATTTGATATTATTGTAGTTGTGTATTTTAGTGAAAGTATGTGTATACTTGTGCGCATCAGTGTCTATTAGTCTGTAGGGATGAATAAAAGGGGGGTGGGTATAATCCATCACAGTTGATAGTCCTTAGAAGAAAAGAAGCCCTTTTGCTGAGAGGACAGCCCTTGTGTGGACAAAGACCACCATACTCGGGACTTCATAGGACCCAGCTGAAAAGGTGTTGCCCAGAGTAACCCCATTCACATTAACAGGCATGCTGGTCAAAGCTGGTCATTACTGCTGACTTGGACCAGCCGGGCCACACATAGGCCAGCTTAGAGCCTCTAAGGCCATTCACTTCACATCAACCCACAGGCAAACGGCCTGAACTCTGCTACCGGGGAGCATCAAGAATTGTTATCGTCTATTCGACTGTCCATTTTAGGAAGTTCAATATATACAGTCTTTGAGAAAAATTACAAAAAGGATGAATGTACTGTTTAATGGTTAAGCCCCAAGTCTTTGCCTATTCATAAAACCTTTGCAATAAGTTTTGATTTTCTCCTTTTTGTGAATGAATCTTTGAAATGCACCACAGACTTTGAAACCCAATGCACAAGTTCAGATTAGATGGTCTGCTTTGTTTGTTTAACTTTATGTTTAGTTGTTATTATTAAAAAAATATAAAATTATCAAAATTATAAAGGTGTTTGAAGTTGCTCAAAGTAGAAAAAATATGAAGAAAAAAAAAACACCACGAGAAACTTGGAGAGCTGGTAGCAATTTTAAAAGTATTTTTTGAATATTATTAAAATAAAAATCTTGTTTTAACTTTAATGATTTCTGTGCATTGTGCAGTTTCTGTTTAATTTGTTTTCAATCAGGACATGAAATAGTTAACAGCCTTGGAATCAAGAAAAAAAAAAAATCAACTTTTACATTTGTTGCCCAGTTCAAGAAGAATAAATGTCATTGATTGAGCAAACAAAAGACAAAACGGCATGCAAAGTGCAATATAGTGAATGGATTTGAGTTTAGCAGAGAGCACTGTTGCCTTGGAGCGAGGAGGTTGCAGGTTCGATTTTTGGCTGCATCCTCTCTGGAGTTTGCATGTTCTCCTCATGCATGTGAGGGTTTCCTCCAGGTACTCTGGCTTCCTCCCACAGGCCAAAAACATGCATGTTAGCTTAACCGGTGACTTTAAATTGTTCCTAGGTGTGAGTGAGAGTGTGAATGGTTGTAAGTCTTGTTTGCCTTTACGTGTCCTGTCTGGGGTGTCCCCTATCTTATGTCCTACACTGGGGATAGGCACCAGCTCCCAGTGACCCTTACTGGATGAAGCGGTTCAGAAAATGAACCAGACAAACTTCATATGACAGGAGAAACCGGTCACAGTTATTTGAGTTATTTCATACAACTAATAAAGTAAACTTCAGAGAGCACACTATGATGCAAACATGTGCCGACATAGAGCAAATACGCAGAAAGTCAAAGCCCAGCTGAGACGGGTGGAAGACACCTGCTAAACATTCCCTGTAAAAGTCAAACACTGGAGTTTGATATCTTAGATGCAAATAGCAAAGAACATTCAAAGTTTCCATGTAAATATATTATGCACAGGATTCTTTAGCAAATAAACACACATCAGTCTCCATTCCCCTCCCTCCCTACTCCCCGTCCACCTCTGCTCTCCTCTTCAGTACCCTCCCTGTGGGCAGGTGGTTGTGTAAATTTAGCCACAGCAAGGTGAGGTGCTTCCTGGGTAGACTGTTGGCAAAGCCACCTTTAGGGTGTTCGAGATGTCAGAGGGAATGAGACATCACCTCGACCGCCCTGTCAAAAAATTCACCACCTCCCATTTCCCGCATAACCCCTAGGTCCTCGAAGCATCGGGGGTGACGGGGGAATTCTTGTTTTGTGTTTTTCTAATTTAGCCTGAAACACACCAGCCATTACACACCCAAAGCACTGGGCGAGTGTTAATTGTGAAGCATTACTAAAGCTATTAAAACAGTGAGCCAGGGCCTGAGGAGAATACAGGCTAAAGTTAAAATCAGAGAGACAACACTAAATGCATCCTATACCTCGACTACAAATGACCCCTTTAAGAGGTGAGACTGCCGAGTATAAAAATATGACTTGAAACAATGCAACCATAAAGAAAAATTAATGCTTAGAAAGAAAATAATAAAACAATGTCGTAAATAGTATTTAGAGACTTGATAATTCTTCTGCAAACATGCAAAATTAATAAAAATGTACTTAAAGCTCTAAAAATTAAAGTATTTCACAACATAATGAAGTTATAAGAATGTGTCTTGCAGTCCGTGTTGTAATTAAACTTCCTCCCAACAATATTTATAAAACTAAACATTTTGTGACAAATTTTCCCCCAAAAAACCAAATAATTTGGAGGCTACAAATCTTTTTATATTAGTTTTTATTGCTGAAAATAAAAAACAAAATCAAAAAAGATGACGGGGAATTAGGTTTAAAAAGAATACCGTATAATCCCAGCAAACCACCAAAAAGTCCTTAAACGTTTATGCAGAATTTGAAAAAATGCAGTGACAAAAGGAAGCTGTTGCATTATGAGAAGTAAATGTGACAGGAGAGTGATGTCCAGCTGCTACAGTCAATTCACTCTGACATGAAGAACAATAAAACTGTTTTAGCGTCAAAGTAAAAGCCTGAATTATGAACCACTGCAGCTCCTGGTCTGGATGTTTTGGAGTAAAACTCATCTACTTGTCAAAACAAAAAAAAAAAAATTGTGCTAAATGTGCTGCACTTGGAAACTGGGTCAATTAGTGAGGTGTTGTTCAGAATAACAACAGAGATTTTTTTACTTTCACTAAAGTGCATCTGACAAAATGAGCAGACCGACTTTACCCCCCAAAAATGTAGAAGCCGACTCATTTATTCTGTGGTAGAGATTTGGCAACCTTGCAAGGTAAAATACTTCAAAGTGGGACTTTTTTCTTTGGTTAGGATTTGTCAAATAACCTTTGATCAAGACAGTGACACAAGTTTGAAAAAACTAAAGAATTAGTTTGAGCTAAATAACTGGTTTGTATTTTGTTCTTGAAAGTAAAATTAGGGGGAATTGAGATAGATCCAGAGCACCGTTGAGTTGAAAAGAATAATCAAATGGGAAAGAAGTCTAAATGTGACTATCAGCTCCTTCCTTCTCCGTGATTTGAAGTTGGGCATTTTGCTGGGAAATGGGCGGCCTGCCAGATTGGGGCCAAGTCAGAGTTGTCAGGGGATTACAGTTCTGCCTTGCTCACCGCAGGGGGTGCGGAGTGGGCCTCAATTACCCTGGAGCGGCGTGTTTGATTTGGCCTCGGCACTTTTGGGGACAGACCAAAAGCTGAATAATGCACCATTAGCAACTCAAAATCCTGCTCTAAAATGAGTCCACTTATGCATCACATACAGTAATTGTGTGTCTATCAAAAGCTGGCAGGTCCACACCAATTACCCTGATAACAACAAAACAATTTATGCATATTATCTGCTGAACACCTGTGGACATCCACACACACACATTCAAGATAAAAAAAAAGTTTTACAGTTTGTTCAAAGTCTGCTGTCGGCACATTGTGATGCAATGAGGACTTAAATGCAAGGCTGCTTTGAGATAAACCCAAAATCAGTTTGAAATAAAAAATCTTTATGTTTGAATTTCTGTGGAGATGAAGGAGTGTGGGAGATCCTCCTTTTCTGGCAACAGTTAGAGCTGTGCAATTGAATTTCACAGGGTCTGAAGCAGCAAATGGCATGTGAAGGCTGAAGCATTGGACGGTTCCTGCCACACAAAAACCAGACAGATAAGGGAGGTGTAAGTGACATCATTAGGTGACTCTGCAGGACATCAGGAGCTAGTCTGAGGTTGGTGAGGAGGGGAGGGCTCTGGGAACCAAAAGGTCCTCCTTGAGCTCCTTTGAACAGCCACTCAGCCTGATATACTTACACTTACAAACACACAGGGAGAATCATTTATACAAACACGAGCTGCAAGACAAACAAGGACTCAAGACAGAGACTAGCAAACAACCAAGCTCTGTTTTCACTCTCCACCCACAAAACGCATGCACGTATACACACACACACACGGACATGCACACACACCACTTCAAACTGCAGACGCCTCATTGAGGTATCAGCCCCAGCGATTGTGTTTGTCCACCTGAGTATGAAAGAGCCATTCTGGCTTGTGTTGAGGAGGCAGCAGTGTGGTACCTCTCAAGCCGGAGCCCAGCTAGGCTGCGTCTGTCTCGGGCCTCTCGGGGAGGGAAGCAGCCAAGTGTGGATGCACCTCATTACCTCACTCATCCACACACCAATTACCCCTAAATAAATACACCCAGCCCACAGGCAGCAACAATGACATCTAGCCTGAAAGGGAAGAAAGGATGCCGTTCAGAAAGCATTTGCACGCACAGAAAAGTGCTGCTGGATAATGATGAAGAAAAGAAGTAGAGAGAAAAGAAGTGAAAAGAAGAACATGCAGGGGGCTCCAAGTCCTTTGAAGAGCTCAAAGACGAAATGGAGAAAGAGAAAGAATGAAACAAACATGGAGCGAGCGGAGTGAAGTGATTCAGAAAATGATAATTTCTTGCTAAATTTCACCCAACACATCCGCAAATGATTGTTGTGGCGGGGGAGGGGCAAAGTTTAATTGTTTTAATGCACGCAGCCATGAGATAGCTCTGCCGCAGACTAAAACGGTGATCACTCTAGAGCCGACACATATTTGCATGGAAGATGGACTGCTTGGGGTAACGGAAACAGCGGCGTGTCCGAAGGCCAAGGAACCCAGGACTAAAAAGAGAATCAAAGAAGGATCCAAAGAGAAAGGTCAGCTGTTTGCAGCAGGTGGTGTGAAATGTGCAAAAATAACACATTCCAAACCTGAATAATAAGAAAAACAGTTTGGGCTGCTAACAGCAGAAACGTTTCTGTTACTGGAGTGAGACGGCGAGTGAAGGATGCAGAAAAGGTTTGTGGCAGAGAAAAGTAAACAGATGTGTTTTCGAGGAAGGGAGATACAAATGAGGAGAGGAAGCCAAGAGATCCTCCATGCCCCCTACACCACCCACCCCACTCTCCCACCTCCCTCCATGTGGGATCTTTCTGCATGAGTGACTCTGTCATACCTGGGGGACAAAAATGGTCTCTCTCTCCCTCTCTCTGGCTCTTCCTCTGCCCCAGTTCTTCCTTTCCTCTCTTCCATCTACTTTGTGATTATGAAGAGCCAAGCTTGGTTAGTTGTGTTAAGTAACAATGACTAAATAATAAATATAACAAATTCTATTGACTAAAATAATTTTTTAAAAAATCAACCAAGAAGAAAACTATGTATTGGCACAGATCACTTTTATTCAAAAGTGTAAATAAAGAGATTAAATTCCTCCTGAAACACCTGAGAAATGAGGTGATGGTCTGAACTGATGGGATGATGTGTAATGGAGCTCTATGCAGTTCGAGAAAGGCTGCTTCTCACTCACCTGGATGTCTGAGCTAATTCTGTACCTGAAAAACCCACATGACCAGAGCCGGTTCACCAGACCAGAGGCAGATTTCTGATTAACTGAAACAACGTCTGAGAACGTGTCAGTTTTTCCGCGCTGTTGATTTGATGTATTTAAAAAGAAGATGATGGATTCATTGGAAGTGAAAGCAGCAGGTTTATTAGGATTCTTTCCCGTTGGAGAGCTAATTGAGGAAGAGCATGCCATACAGGTTGGGCGCTACAGGTGGGTGGAGTAGTGTTGACATGCAGTGGCAGCATAGTCAGGATTCCTGATGTAAAGCTCAGCCCTCAGCTGGAATCAGAATGCATGAGAATCTTAGACTAAGTCACACAAAGCTGAAGTTCGTCTTGGGAATGTGTGAGCTTCTTTGTTTCCTGCATCCTACCACATTAACATGTCACTTTAAGGTTTCTGTTTGCTGCACATTCACCAATTGTGTACCTTATACAGTATATCAATCATTTTAAAGCATGAGAAAAAAAATTTTTGAAATTGTTTTGGGGATTTCCTCATCAGAACCTCGAAGAAAACGATTTGCGTGACTTGTGTGATTTCACACACTACTGTGCCTGAGAGGAATGAAGTGACAATATGCAAGATCATCAAGTTCACACACCTAGTAATGACTAATGATCTGTGCAAATAAAAACATACAAACAAAAAGGCACCATTCTGCTTCATTACACATGCCATGGGCAGGGTCAGTTCCTTCTACCTTAATGGAAATCATGCAGTCTTTAACACTTTACTGCATTGTTAAAAGTGTCACCTGATGAACCATTAACAGGTTGAGGGTGACAGGCGGGAGACATGCATATTTGCTTTCTGCAGGACTTCTATTGGCAAAACCATGCTACTTTTTGCACAATTTTAGGAATCAGCAACATGTCTTTGCATCAAGTCCATCATCAATGCAAAATACTGCTACTCTACAGTTCTGAAAATGTACAATGTTTTGAATAAACTCTGTGATATCTGATTTATTTTGTTAAAGTCCAAACTATAATGTGGAAACTGGCAAGTTCTTATCAACATTTAATAAAACACAGCCAAATATTCAGTTTGATTATAAAAATCTATTGCTAAAAATTATTTTCTTCTAAAAAGTCTTTCAAAACTTCAGTAAAATCAAAGGGGGCCTCTGTCCAGGAATTTGACAAAAACGTGGATTACAAAACTGAATTTTATTGGGGCCTCAATAGAATAGAATGGGGGAAAAAAAATAAACATTTGTTTGCCACACATTTAACTGAAAAACTTCATTAAAAGGCAAATATTAAGTATATGCTCTTTCATGCTTTCTCATGCAAATCAGATTTACTTCACTTCAATATGAAAACCCATTTAATTTCTTGCCATTGTTCCTGAATGCACATCATTTCCAGTGAATAACCTGTTCAGACAGGTATTGGTGGAAAATAAGGTGAGAAATTAAGGTTAGTACCCTGCCTGAAGTCCTAAGTGTCAATGTGCGTTTAAATCAAGCATCACATGTGGCGATATTTTCAATAAACATTCCAGAATTTGAATTATATTTCACTCGGGCTGAATCAGGAAAGTTCAAAACTTTAGCATGAAGTTTTTGAAGTTATAGGGTTAGTAAAGCCTAATGAATGTAATGCTGAATACACCAGATGATAGTAACTTTGATTGAGGAGTCTTTCAAAAGCGCCATGTAACAAATGTAGTTTTACATAATGGCACAATCTCAAATAGGCAAAACAAAAAACCCTGTAAAAAAACAAATAAATCATATCTTATTTCTTATTGGCTGTACAAGTTGGCAAACACACTTACTTTATCGGCCAAATCCCTAAATTAACACCTTTTTTCGTGGAGAAAGCTCAATTTGGAACACATCACACCAACACCACAGCTGGCATTCAAGGGTAAAATTAATTACTTCAGATACATGTGCTTCCTCTCAAAGTGGCAGACTTATTTGCATTGAGGAACATTCAGCAGAAGTAATCGATGCACACACAAAATACGGCCACCCAATGACCCCGGCCCCCATCTCAAAGTCTCCTCCCCATCCCCAAAGCCCTGACGGCTCAGCCATGCATGGAGGAACAAACACAGGTAGCAAAAGCAAATCAGACGGCAACAAAACACAGAAACATGAATGGGAAGCATTACAATGACGGGCTGGATGCAGGACAATGGGCCCGGCATTAAACAAACGGCAAATCCCAAGATGGGCTGCGGGAGTATGATACAGATTACAGGCACATAGTCCCCGATGGGGAGCGAGGGGAGAGGGAGAAAAAAGGACACAATATTGCAATCTGACAGCTGACGTCTTCATATAAATGTATGAATTTACATTCCAATTAGAGGAAATTTACATCTTAATCACAGCGAGCAGTGTGTCGGTCCCCCGGTTAGTGTGTTGCTACGGTAATGAGGTGGGATGCTGCTGTGCTCTCTCATCCAGACAGCGATCTGTCAGCAGACGACACCTCCCTGTTATGAGGGAACTGTATCCTTAAACGCAAGCGCCATCACAATCCAGTAATATTCATTGAAATCTGTCTTAAATACCAACAAGGTGTGAGACGCCACCCGAGGATAATGTGCCAAATATGGAGTTTGAAAAATATCAAACATATCTTAAATACAGTGCGCTGAACCAGGAGTGTCTTTAACTGTCACTCAAGTGACAAGCTTTCAGTACTCTATGGTATTACATTTCTAATTTCCATACTAATAATGGGTATATTATCTTTAATAGCTTGACTTTGTTTTATGGCATCTGAAATGGATGGCGGAGCAGTGAGTGGAATTACTCAAACATATCATGTAAGCAGATCACATGCTGCTCCGCTGCTAACAAAGACAATGTGAATAGGGTGAGATGAAAGGATTGTGAACATAACATCAATATCCTCCTGGTCATTATTTACATCAGTGTAAATCATATCACCCAGCTCACCCTTAAGGGAAGAGCACAGTGAGTTAGTTGTCAGAGAGCATGTGCAAACTTGTGGGAAGAGGAGGAGGGCAAACAGCAAAACCCACTCAAAGTACTTCTTATTTAAGTTCTTAAAGTCTGTTTGAGGCCACTTGTGGTTTAGCTCAATTAGCAGACAAGAGCTGCTAGTTTGAGGTTTTGGAATCAAAACCCCACAAATGAGCCCAAGGCCAAGGTAGGGCCCGTTTAAATGTTCACACACACACACACACACACACCACACACACACTCACACACACACACACACACACACACACACACACACACACACACACACACACACACACACACACACACACACACACACAAACGACTGCACTACTGATGGCATTTTAGACGAATCAAGAGAAGGGGTCTTTAAATTTTAACGTCAGCTTTCAAAGTCGGCTGAAAGAGCGTCAATCCAGTGAAATCGGTTACTTAAATGGAAGCGCTGATTGCTGACAATGCAATCAGGAAGAGCAGATTAGCTACAACCAAACAGAGGAGCGTATAAATCACTTTAACACAGTCCCTTGCCATCTTCACGCTTGACTTTAATACAGAGATATGTGAACAAAAAATTGGAGGGAAATGAGGCATGGCTTCTTTATCAGCTACCTCGTAGCCAATCACACCCCTCCTGCCAGGGACACTGCTCTAATGGCTGATATCTATGGAGGCAGCCTATTACTGGATACTGCCTGTAATTAAGACAAGTCAGATTACACCAGGCCAGCATATCCTCTCTGATATGTAGGCAGCCATTAGGTCCTGAAGAGGTAAAACACTTGTACACTTTAGGGAGGATGGGGAAAAAAATGTTGCGTGCTCAGGGTAAGTGCTGAATGCGTCCCCAAACATTCCATGGGGTCATATGTAAGGCGGGGCTGGGATTCCACTTCAGGCTGCAGGGTGTTTAAAACGACTGCCAGAAAGCTCAACACAACCCCTTTAGCACTTATCACACATATTCTAACATCCCAGATCGACTCCCACAGCATTCCTTTTACTTTTGCACTTCTATTTGAATGTCTAATTTAGATTACCTACCTTTTTTTACAGTGCAAAAAGTGTGCGAGTTGAGCTTTAACGTTCACTATGATTACAACGGTTTTTTTTTTAAATAGGGAGCAGCCTATAAGGTGCCAGGTTAACTTTGTGTCTGCAAGCAAATGATGTGGAAATTGGGAACATTTGTTGGTTGGGTTAAAGAAGCAAAAGTAGAAAAACGAACATCCCTAAAGTTAACTGCAACTAAAAAGAGGAGAACAAGGACCTTCAACAAAGACAAACAGAAATAAAGGACATAAAGTTTGAGATGAGGGTACTCAAAGTTTTACTCGGACCTTCACTGCTATACGTCGTGTTACTTGTCACTAATCTCAGCATGCCTCTTTATCTGTAGCGGTTAATATCTGCAATGCATAAACAGAACATTGCAAAATCACTTGTAAATAGCATTAAATTGTACTGCTTTCTTTTGTTCAATTATGTTAATGAAAGCTGGAGCAGTGACTGCTGCTTGCTATGAGAAAGGTATTTAGAATAAAACTAAATAAAGTTACTTCACAGTAGAAACTTTTCTGCAACTCAGGCAAAATATATAGTATAAAAGTTTGAAATTACCAGAAGTTTTCCTGAAAATATCTTTAAACCTAACTAAGGTTGTAAAACTGCAGCATATACATACTAATAAAGTTCACAATATATGCATATGCAGCAATACGCATTTGCAGGAGTGCTCACACACATTCATAGAGGGCGATGAAGCAGGCGTACATGACATTCCCATTCAAACAGTCTGTGTAAGTGAGCGTACAACATTAGGCTATCAGATCACTTCCTTCTCCAAACATGAAGCCTTTAATAGACGTGAAACTGCAGACCCCGAATCTTTTCACACCACTGAGTCGCAACTCACACAGAAGAACAGGAGGCAGAGGGTGACAGTGCAAAAAAAAGGGGGGTACAATGAAAAATACTGCACAAAGGGCAAATCTATACATCATACAACGTGTTTTGCATTTGATTTAATTTAGATAACAGAAAATACATTTATTAAAAAACAAAACAAAACATAAGAGTCCCCAGACTAACATATGGAGTAACCTTTGTGGCCTTCCGGGACTTGAGGGTGGTGGTACGGTTTTGCGGAAGGGGGAGTCTAACGCTCCAAGGACAGTAGGCACGCTAGGGAGAGGTGAGCTGTCACCCCCCATTACGATCACTGCCAGAGCTCAAAAAAGGGGGAGGGGAGGAGAAGAGCAGGCAAAAAGAAAAAAAAAATTACTGGTTCCTTACAAACCGCCATCTAGAGCCATCCTCAGGCCTCAGAACCCTCAGTCTACAAACACCCCTTGGGAAACACTTGCACGCAAGTCCTCCTCATCCCTACCAGGCGGTGGTACATGTGCGCGCATGGGTAGAAAGAGGGAGATGTGCGTTAACGTTGGCTGAGTAAGCAGAATGTAGGGATTTTGCTTAACAAAAGGAGAACTGTGAGTGTTTTCTTACTTGCTTCAGCGAGGAGATAAGCGGATATTTCATAGGACTATGATAAAGAGGAGTGCAGAGAAACAGGGAATGTCTTAAAGCAATTTTTGTTGTTAAAGTTTAAAATAAACCAAACATAAAAGTAGCATTTCGAGGGTTTAGATGAACTTTATTTGACGGTGTTTGGACCTTTCAAAAGTGTTGTAAAGTTTCACTAAAATATATTAAAATAATATCAACATGTAGGTCCAAATAGAAGATAAACAACATGTTCCAGCTCATTATGTGATACATAACATAGAGTAGTGCATTTTGCCAGCGGACAAGAAGCATGCCTCAGATTTGACCTTTTGCTGCCTTTTGTGTAAGTAAGGCTGAGCGCTGCTTAGGCACATTCTGTTCACCAGATCCCACTCCTAACACCCCTGTCACTCAGCATCACTCATCATTGTTAGGGACAAAGAGAAAGTTTGGTTAAGCCACACAGTGAAGTATTCTCCCACCCAGACCCCTCACCCCCTGAACCTCTACCTTCACACATTCATGTGTGTGTGTAGTAGACGGTGCAGACACACAAACTGACAATGCACATGTAATATTGTTCCATCTCTGCAGCATAAACACAAACCAGTAAGTAAAAACACGTCTTAATTTAAAGATGGGGTCACAAACTTTTCATTAAGGCGCATCACCTTGCTCCATAAGTTTCCTTTTGAAGTGCCGGCCTGTCCTTCGAATGGCCCTCTGGCTCATCAACTGTGTATAATTAAAGTCTATTCAGGGCTCTATATGTGTCCTAACTATCCTCCATCATCTGGCTGGGCCTTTCAATAGCCACCTGGGAGCTCTGGAGGAAAGGGACACTTGCCCTCGTAAAATTCATGAGCACCAAATCATTCAGCACTATTTTAAATGACTATGTTGACTGTTGGGTGAATCCTTCCTTAATGCAGACATATTCACTGAGGCAAGGGGTTAAGTAGCTGCAGTGATTAGCTGAAACAAGTGTCTTTATGGTGTGATTGTATAGTAACAGAAGTGATGAGGATCCAATGGGGGTTTATTACTGAATGACTGGAAAGTGTACAACAAATCTGGTAATTCTGAGCATAATTTTTAACGACAGAAACTAGGGCTGGAGCAGAGGTATCCAAAAATATTCTACGAAATACCGTTTTCTAGAAACTAATAAAACAAATAAGTAGAAAGCGTATTTATATTTGTGCATGAGGAGTGAACCTCCTGTAAACTCTTCCTCTGCTGCCATTCTTGCAGCTGTATTATTTTCTCTTTAATTACACCTATCGTTTAGGAAAGCGTAGTGCATTTCAATATAAACATCATCATTTTGTTTGATCAATTATCTCATTTATTTGCTTTGCTTTGAGTGGCCATGACAAAAAAAAAGAAATTGCCTGCTGCATCCTTAATCAAAGAAGTTTTAAAATTTGTTAGAAACCTTTAAAATGCCCCAAATGTCATGCAGTATCACTAAGTTTCTTTTGGGCTTTGGTGGCTTTTCCACTCACTTTCTGTTTCGTTCTTGTACCCGACCAGCATATAGTGCCGTTTGTATTTAAAACGTAAGTGTAGAAGTTTCAGGTCTAAACACTCACTACATCAGATGACCAGCATCTGATAGGTAGTCTTTATGAAAAAGGACCTGAGAGATGAATCATCCTTCAGGTGATTCATCTGTAAAACCAGTTTTCAGCAAAAAGCTCATTGAAAATCTCTTTGCTTGTGTCAAAATGCTATTTTATGTTATTTCAAACTGTGTTAAATTTAGTATAAAGTGACAGTGACAAATGATCAATGTATGTCAGTTACAATAATTGATCATATATAAATAAAAAGCACAGAAGATGCACATGGAAAACAGAATAGATTTGAAAAACACACACTTGTCCTCCTGACCCCCCCAGGACACTGAGCGGTGAGAGTGTGGGAAAGTTATTTTTAGGAGCCTTCCTGAGTTGGACGCTCCTGTTCTGGATCAACATTCCACCTTTGAACCGCTCCGACCGTGAGCTGTTTGTGCCTAGGATGGCGATTTTAACTTTCTCAGTTTCATTTTAAAATCAAGCAGTTGCTGACTTGCTTCGTCAAGTCTCAATAATAATATCAGTAACACTTGAATGTAACTTTAAATTAGATGTTGCTCTGAGTGAAACATATTTTCAGTAGATCTTTGATTGAACTTCACATAAACAAAACACAATTATTAAGCAAATTTGCCATCTTCTGCAATTTATTTTAAAGCGTGAAAAACTATTCAAACTCCTCCAGAATAAGACCCCCGATAAGTGTTTTGGTGATGCTGTATATTTGCTTTTTGCTTCTATTAGATATACAGGATTTCTAAGCTAGAATTTTCTGTTCTCTCATAGTTTTTGAGAACTGAACAAAAAGTGCACAAACCTGAGGCAAAATTAGATCATATTTAAAACAAAACAACTAGTAAATAACAATAAAGATACAGTGAAGACATGATTTATAAGTACCAGAGGACCTTTGGTTCACCAGTCACAACAATTATGCTAATAGAAGCCCGTCTGAGGAGAATTACACGTACCCCTTAGTGCCACAAGACCCCTTGGATGTGGGGTGGCACGCACAGTACAGCCTCTTTTTCTTTCTCTAATGGGAGCTGAAGACAACTAGGGCTGCTTTAATCAGGTCTGAGTCCAGTGTGGCCAGTTTAGTCTGATGGGAGCTGAGTGGTGCATGGACTGTGTTAAGGGTTCACTGCTCACTGATGAAACAGTTTCACTTTCAGGGCGAGTTCAGGCAGACCACACTCTTACACAGTCTGGCAGGAGGAGCAGATATGCCCTGCTTTGTTTATCTTTAATACTGACTGAAACAAGCATTTTGTTGATGCAGTATGGAGGGCGGTGCGTTTAGCTGTCCCAAATATTGTTTCAGTGAGCTCTGATCCCGCTACCGCTAACACATCTGCTGCAGCTTTAGTTTCCTGGTAAAAACTGATGAATAAATGTATTCATTCATTCATTTAGGTCTTTTTAAACCTCAATTTTAACATTAGGTCATTCACGTTACCAACGCCACACCAGCTTTACATCCAATAAGCCACGTCACAACTGAGGTTTGTTCAATTTGACTGACTGAGCATTCAATGGTTTTGGTTTTCTCACAAACAGATTAAAAAAAAAGAACTTAAAAAAAAACTGTGCACTTCAGGACCTTGCAAGTACTGAAACACAAGCTAGCAACCCTCCACATGTTCTAGGCTCAGCAAACTGAGGACGTACATGCTAGGTCCTAAAAAGTACACATGCCTATTTCCTGAGTAGATAAAATGCATGCTAAATAATACATGCAAATCCAAAGTATGTTGCGAATTGTTCAGCTGAGGAGTGCAATCGCGTGCCATTGACTGACCTGTACTAAGCTCTCCCTCTCTTTTTCAGACATGCACAAACCATAAGCGCACCTCATTCCCAGCTGCAAGAAAGGCTGATGTGCACCAAGGAAGGAAGTATAAATTATTCAACTGGAATATTATTCCAAAGGTCCATTCCCACCTCATTGTGATTTTCTAGGTAGGTGTCAGTTTTGGGTTTTGACAAACAGCCAGATTTTACTCATTACAATAAGTTCAGCGCACACACAAATTCTAAAAATGTAAACGATTTTCTTCATTGATCTGTAAATAGTCACAGTGATTGGTTATTGGAAGTAAAAAGGGTGATTAATTTAATGTAGTTCTTTTCAGTATTGGTTGATACCCGATCTCAAGTCTGGAAGGCAAACATAACAAAACAAGCATGTAAAGTGACCAAAATGTTAAAAAATGCAAAAAAAGGGAGCACGCCCTCAGGAGTCAGCCTCTGTCTCACTCATTCTGAAACTCCTCCTTTCCCCCCTTTTTATTTCTCTCTCAATAAGACGCTTTGGTGCCTCTAAGGAAAAGCCCTCATTTTAATTAGACCTGACCTGAGAATCACTTAACTGCTCCTCTCCGCTTCTGCCTCCCCCTCCTCTCCAAGCCTTCGCTCTGTTCCTCACATAGGTCCATTAACACCCTTCCCTTGGCACCCACAAGTTTCAACAGGGGGCAGACACAGGCGTTGTCTTAAAGACATTTTGAGGACATGCCAAGAAACATTAAACTACTCCATAAACCTCCTTTGGACTCTTTTAGTCCTGCTTCCTCTCAAGACTTCTTTTACCCATTTTTACCTTAATATTGATTTCTGGTTTTTTTTAGCTTCTCTTATAGGCGCTTACATATGAAATGACTCTGAAACCGACTGAAGTTTGAGTCAAATTAAGATGCTTGTAGTTGGGGAGCCAGTTGTTTTGCGTTTTTTAATTAAAAACATCAATATTTGTTTATTATTGGAGTGGATCCAACCATATAAAGAACAATACAAATACCAGCCAAAGTAAAAAACAAACGGCAGCTGTATTTTTTTCAAATAGGCAATTTTATAGAACAAATCAATAAATTACAGCGTCCAGAAACCAAAATATGCACAGAAAGTCTGTAAAATGTTATAGATAAATATTTTTTGCAAGCACAGCACTAGATAGGAGAATGACTGGACTCTATTTGAGCAAAAAGGAAGCTAAGATTCAACCCGCCTCATATTTTGCTTCATGTGCTCTGCCCTGCTTCCAGCATCAACAAATGGTTCTGTTCAAGTGAAGAAGAATCTGTAACAACGCCACTCTGAGATCTTTGCACACCTTTCTTCTCCATCTTCATTCAAATAAAAGCGTTTTACTGCCACAAACTACTATGAAACACAACATAGACAGAACTAAAAGTTTCAGCCACAGTGACATGGCCTCCAATAGGCTCTAATAGAAGACTAATTTGGCACAAATCCCTGTCTTACACTGTATTTGACCCTGTGACCTGCTTTTGGGACCCTGTTACCCCACAGGCACATTGCCTGTCAGTTTAAAGGGTCAAGTAAAGGTAAAGAGAGCGTAATTGCAAATCATCTGCATTCTTCGGAGCTTCATCCTCAAAGCATCTCACGTTGTGAAACCGGTGACGAAGGCCCGTGTTGGCTCAAAGTGAGCAGCTGGGAAAATTCTCACGCACATCGCGTGTTAGAGTAAGTTTCTATTGCAGAGGAACGCGTCTGCATTTCACAACACATATTTGCATGTGCTGCTGCATCACTGTCAATATTTCTATGTGAGAGAGCGAGTTGTGTTTGTATGTGTGTCTGAGAGTACGTGTTAATCTTGTCTAAACACCTAACACTCCCCTACCTGCTCAGACAGGGCCATGGGTTAATTCTGGCTTCAGGCATCATGGCTAATAACTGCTGATCAACCGCCGCTTGAACTCTCAGAACGTCAAGTGTTTCCATGGTAACCCTAACTAACACCTAACCACCAGAGCATCGAATGGACCGACTATGGGATGGAGAACAACTGTGCTAACTTCCCTAAACAATAAAAACACGATAATTAAAGATAATTATATGTACATAAATGTCCTTACTAATAAAACTTGTGCTCTGTTTGCTGATAAATCTTTTCCGCGTTCCTGAAGCACCAGGCAATGGAAGGATAAGTCAAACAGCAGTTAAAAAATTAGTTACCAGCACAAATCCACGTGTAGCTGGGACGGCATGCAGCTGCCTGACCCAACTGGTGAGAAGCTAGAGCTGTCAATCACCTGTCACTCAGCACCACCGCACACAAATGATTCCAGATAATATATGAAGCCGCTTGATTCACTGCTTACGAAACATTAAAACAGGAGTCAAAAGTTAACAGGAGAGCATATCAGCTGGATGTGTGGAAAAAAGGCTGAGCGGTGGAGGGAATGTTGTCCTCTGTGGCTCAGGGCAAAAAGAGTAAACGAGACGATGGTGTGTGCCGTCACATGTCAGACAAATTTAATTGTCATCTCACGTGTCAATCAGCTGTCCACAGCGGCGGTTGACCAACAGGTCAAGCACAGTTTAAGATGATAGTTCGAACCTAACTGGCCTGTATGATCTCATGTGCAGCTTTGCCTCTAAAACAAGAAACTTAGGGCTAATGTGCAATCATACCTTTGTGACATTTCAATCTCAGGTGATGCACAAATTAATGACAGCCAATCGTGATGCCAGAGAACATGCACAAGAACATACAAGTGTATTAAAATCACTAATCTGTTTTGGTTGATTTGATGCAACTCTCTGGGAAATTCCCCGACACCCAGAAATGTGTCGTAACCCGGGATTTTGATTGACATTTTATATGAAGGTAATTGCAGCTATTTTAGAAGAGTAAAAAAGTCATATGTTAATGTCAATCTTCTTCTTTTTTAAGAGTGGAGTCAGAATATGATTCTCACACATTAAAAGTGTATTTAAACAAGTATAGAACACAGATTCTGGGACTTAATGCCCCCACAGATCAACTAGACACTTTAGGGATCAGAGCCTGTAAAGGTCTGTAAAATACATAATACAATTTATATAAAACAAGTGGCTTTAATGTCTAAATTCAAATCCTTGATATTAAAAAAGTACTTTTTTTAAACACATCAAAAAGCTTTGGAGGACACACAATCTTAAAAATATGACTATGATATCTTTATTTACACAAATACTACAGGTTAACGTTAGAAATAAAACAGACCCAGGTGATTTAATGATGAAAATATTTCAGTATGTCCCAACACAGGACTCCCTAGCCACTGAGCCAAGGACTCAAAATCATCCATGAATGTTTAGGTATCAGGCCAAAAGGAAAACAAAGCTATGAAAATATGCTCAGCTATACATACCTGTTTATATACATTGGTCTGCTGGGTGTTCTGTTGCAGTATCACAGTAAAGTGCCTAAATGTTTTATTATTACTTGTGCAATAATAATATTTTAGGGTATATACTATTTTGTTGTTATAAACACATCAACCCCACCCTTTAGTAGTCTGTTACAATGTTATATAAACGTGTCTTTTACTTGCATAACCAGATGTCATATTTTTTTCTTTTCTTACAGTTTTTATTCCCCTTTCTTTCCAACCTCTTGAATTAATACTTAAATGTATTTCCTTATTTCATTTGGTTGCATCCTGACACGCCAAAAACATTTTAAGTTCTGTGAATATTATAAAACTATACTTGCCTTGGCAAAAAATAAATAAATAAATAAATAAATAAATAAATAAATAAATAAATAAATAAATAAATAAATAAATAAATAAATAAATAAATAAAGCAACTATCTAAAAATAGTGACAAAATAATGAACTGTAGAGTGCAGGGAACATTTGGGGGCAGGGTGTGTATTCCCATCACATCCAGGCTGAGACAATAGGACTCACTAAAGAGCGGAGGACCAGAGGCTGCGATAAGGTAATGATAATGTAATGAGGACCAATCATGAGGCTGCGCTAAGAGCAGGGCCTCTTAATTCGTCTCCCGAGTGGTATTTTCAGTGTTGATATCTTTGAGTGAGAATGATGATGACACGTCCAAAATAATTTAATCTTTCAGCACAAATGAGGAATAAAAGAGAATGAGCAGTCTTCTATGAAATATAATAAGAAACAGAAATATGTGTTGGATTTAGTATAATATAGATTCATACTAGAAATATAGTTCTTCAGGCTGTAACACAAAATGACAATTTTAAAAATAAGGAAATAAAAAAAAGCTTTGATAATACAAAACCTTTTCGGTGTGTATTTGTGTTGCCTGATGTCACTCTGGTGTGTCTCTGACAGTCTTCGGTTACTGCACAGCCATTCGCAGTAGCTTACAGTCCATTATGTAAGATAAAGTTCCTCCTTACAGCTCATGTCAACACTGGTACCAGCAGGGAGGTGGCAGGATGATAAACTACCAGCTGAAGAAAGCACCTACTCTTCATCATTTGTTCTTTCAAAAGCTATTCCTGAATAAAGTGTGAAACTCTTTTATGCAGCAGAATTAATGTTAAAGTCAATCAAAACAAAACAAGTCGCTATAATTATACAAAACATAACCGGTGCATGAAAATCATGGCTACTGGCTAAGAAAATCATATATAAAAATGTGGACTTACTTATCAAAATGGATAGATTTTTCTCACCAAGTTTCCTCGTGACTTTACACTGCAGCAGCACCAGTGTATAATCAATAGCTTCACCTTTCATTTTGCCACCCAATAGCAGACTAAAGTAAACACAGCTCAGCAGAGCTCTGCTAATGGGTGAGATTTATCATAATCATTGCAGTTTTTTTCCAAAGAAGATAAATAACAAATCTAATCCTAATATATAATAAAATTTCATCTAAATCAGTCTCAGGTTGCAGGTTATTAATTAGGAGACAAGTTATTTAATAAATCCAGACCGAAAGATGTAATTTAAACAAAAATAGTGATGTTCTGAGGAGTAATCTGGACAAAATACCTCAATGCTGAACTGTTTTCTCTTGAGCTTAAAGGCCAGGTCTTTGTGGTCGGGGAGCTGGCTCGCCAGACAGTTCAGGTGAGGTACCTGGAGTACATGTAGCAGGCCTGTGAAGGACAAGGAGCAGAATGGATGTAAAAAAAGTTCAGCAGTGCAAAGAAATGCAACAAAACTTTGAAAAAAGAATGTCATCCTATAGCTACTGCATGTGTGTTAAACTACGCTACCATTACACAACTTTGTTATAAACATGAGGTGTTTTCTTATTTATAAATAGAAAAAAATGAAACTAAATTTTATTTCTGTAACTAAGTTCCACATCTCTACCATGCATGTCATACAAAAAAAAAAACCCTTAATTTGACTTAAACTTGTTGTTTTAAGAAAAGCTTTCAGAATCAACCTGCTGATTTCAAACTGAACCAGTTGTAGTTTTTTGTTTAAATGCTGCATATTCATATAGCAGATTACAGTATATGGTAACAAAATGAGAGCACGATTTAACTTTTTTTTTTACAAATACATTTCCACTAAGCATTATGATAATGTTAGGTGAACTCAATTTGTAGAAACTAAAAAAAAAAAGTAGTGTAGTGAAATGAAAAGTTTTATTTTAAACACGGTAAACATTTTTTTCAACATTCCTGCTCTCTTTCTATGAGTTGAAGTACAAGTTAAGTACATTTTACAAGTATTACTGCAAGAGAAACACAAACTAGGAATTCCCGCAAAGAGCAGGTATTAACTCTTTGCTCCTCATTTTATTTCAGCGCCATTTTCACAGAACTGTATCTGTACTGTAGATGTGGGGCGGTATAAATGTGACACAGAAAAGGCGATATCGAGGGAGTAATGGAGAAAGGAAGACAGACACAGAAAGTGGGGGATGGTGGGTTCTCTCCTCTGTGCACTTGGGTGATTTCCCTTTGCCTGATTTGCAGTGACAGGCTTCCCAGCATGCTTTGAGCAGCCCTGAACTGCTGCCGCAAACATACACGCACGCGCGGCCGCACGCACGCTCACACTCGCACCAGATGCGTTGGCACTCATCAACACACATCAAAACAATCATAGGCATTAATGTATTTCATAAACCCACCAGAATTTTTCCAACTGGTTAAAACAAGGCGAGTTTATGTATTCGAGCAAAACATTCAAACGAAATTAACGGCAACGTGTATATAACATTTGTGCAGCGCAAAGTGATTTTTCAAAATGCTGCAGAGTAAAATTCACGTAGTATGAGATCTCAGCAAACTGTTAATACAATAGGATCACTAAAAAAATAAGGTATATTAGAAAAGAGCCATAATTAAACAAATATCTGCCACTAAATGCTGCTGATTTCTTCCCTTCATGTGTCACAGCCATGGTCTATGAGGGGAAAAAGAGTGAAAAAGCAAAAAAAAAAAAAAGTGAGTGGGAGAATTTGAGAGTCGCAGCTAAAAATACCTCCCTGGCTTATACTGACCTTTATGTGTGGAGAGTGATAGAAAAGGGAAAAGTGAGGAGGAGAAGGAGGGAATGATAGAACTGTGCAGAAGAAGTGATGGTGAGGACCGGGAGAGTAGAAACAAACTCTGCTGCCCTCCCCCCTCCTCTGTCTTAGTTTCTTTCCCTCCGAACGTCCCTAACCGGTGTCCTGTCTCCCCCACTGAAAGCTTTGCCCTCCATTTATTAGCAGAGCATGCTGGCCATGGAGACATTGAGCGAGGGATAGAGAGATAGAAGCAGAGGGGAAGAGAGAGTGATGGTGAGAATATCGATTCCCCAGTGTTGGTCTGCTCTGCTCCAGAGCCTCAGGGGTATGGGACTGGGGATGGAGAGTGGGCGAGGCGAGAGGGAGAGAGCCTCTGCTGCAGGGAGGAGGGGGGGACGCAGGGATGGAGCGGGTGAGGGTGCGAGGGAGAGAGAGAGAAGGGGGGGGGGGGGGGGGGGGGGGGGGGGGGGGGGGGGGGGGGGGGGGGGGGGGGGGGGGGGGGGGGGGGGGGGGGGGGGGGGGGTGTACAGCGTGGCAGCTGAATCCCCCCCGGCCTGTCTACTGAGGAGCACGTCTGATTGAGCAGCAGCACACTAACTCGCACTGACAACCTGGCCTGCAAGGGGGCTGCCCTGCCTCCATCCACGGCCCAGCCCCAGCTTTAATGCACTGCCTCTGAGTATATGTGTGTGTATCTGATGGAAAAGAGACAGAAAGATAAGCGAGCGTGTGTCCTCTTACCATGGTAGTCTTTGTAGAGAGGGTTGGTCTCCCTCTCTGAGCCTTTGAACGATTCCAGGGCGATGGCATTGTCGCACAGCCTGGCTATGCTGCCCATTAGAGCTCTGTCCTGCAAGATCGAGTGAGATCAAGATTAGGGAGCGAGAGAGCAGGAAGGAAAAAAAAAGGAAACAAGCAGGTAATTAAAAGCCTCCTGACGGGCCATCAGTGTTGCAATTAAATTAGGTCATCATTTCCTGTGGCCAGGTCAGCTCTGCCTATGGCTTGTAGGGGTAAAGCAGTCACACAGGTCACTGCAGCGCAGGCAAGTGGACATTACATCAGTTATCCATCAAAAAAACAGAATGGAAACATTTAACTGAGCAACATGCTGATAATTCGTAGCTTTAACAAAGCTGGTGCAAAACCTAAAACTAGTGCAAAGCACGACTGGATTCAGTAGAGGCAGCATTACAGGGTTTGCTGAGGAGAGCTCCCCCTACTGGTTAGGTCAGACACAAACAGAGTTGCAGCAGAAGATGGTAAAGAATGGAGAATATATACAGAAAGGTGTAGGTAAAAAGTAAAGAGAGATGGGAAGAAGAAAGAGGGACATTGGGACTGAGGGAGAGGGGAGTCCTGCATTATTAATCGCGTTCCCTCCTGAATCATTCACATCCTCCTCTCTGTGTTGGCTGCCACTGCCTAATGCAGTTTTCATGCCTTCATGTCTTTCCCCCCCGCTCTTTCTTCTTCCTTTTCATTTTTGTCCTACTTTTAAAGTATGCATATCCCAGCAGTCGGTACCGCCGCCACTGGAAGGAGTATCTTAGGTAAAGCATGTGCAGCAATTATAGGCAGTGTAAGAGTTTGGATGCAACAAATTATTCAAAGACATTAATGGCACTGGGTGACCATCAGTTATACATCACCATGTGAGAGAACATTATTTGAGAGAAGCCATAATGACTCTTCTGAATTTACTTAAATAAAGACACATGGTTACTTAGCAAAGAGTCAAACCGTTCAAAGTCAGAGGAGTTGAAAGTGTCCACTGAAAGCAGCTCAGGAAACAGACAGCAGGGCAGAATGAGGTCAGCAAGACGTGCATGTGGTCAACAGCTCCTCGAGTTTAGTGGTCAGAGAAAAGCTTATGTCTCTCCCATTTATCCATTTGAAAACATTTAATCGAAAACTAACAAAGAAAGTTCCAGTAGGTGTTTATACCAGCCAGTTTAATCAACTCTGATACAAAGTTTAATAAATTAACCAGGCAAATACTGAAAATTTAGTTCTCTGTTAAAAACTGAATATGATACTTAGCTGATTTGATTTATACAATAACAACATATTAAGAATGTTTTTCCAATAATAATCCTAAAAATCTCATTATGCAGATATTAATGATTTGGTGGATTAAGCTATTATGATGTAATCACAGTCACAGTAAACTACGTTTTATACCTAAAAGTTTATTTCTAAGATGCAGAGGGAAAAAAGCTAAATGTTAACAAAATGATCTAAAACCTAAAAGCCTTAAACTGGGATAAAATATTTGTATTGGATAAATCAATTCAGTACTAAATCAGGTGACATGTGACTATGGAGATTTTATTTTTTTTTAGAAAAGAATGAACTAAAATCTACCATTCTGAGGAGTACTTTTACCCATTCAGACTTCAGAACCATATCTGAGTATCTCCTACTTTTGCTTGAGTTTATTAACCATAGTTTAAATGACTGAGTTAAAAGGAAGCTAACAGGTTGGACTAGTCGCCAACCATCAGCATACATCATAATTCTGGCTGACCAGATATACTGAATAATAAAGTATTAAAAGTCTTGAGCAAATAAAAACAAAACATAACGAAACGTTTAATAATTACTATTAATAAATTCCAGAGTTTCTTTGTGAAAATGCAAAAACTTTGAGGAAAGTCAACCCCAAAAAAAGACAAATCCACTAAGGAGATATTTTTGGTAGAATAGCAATGACTAAAAGGCACTTGAGTATGAACAATTTGTGCAATGTTTTCTGTGGAAACTAAAGATACCCACAATACCCAAAATATGATAGTGGTATTATCATTATCATCATTATTAGCTAGGTAAGTATTTTTGATAAAGGGAGCAGAAAACAGGGTGATTAAAGACCTGTTCTTGCATTAAGGCTCTCAATGGGTGAAAGTATGAATCTGAACTAAACAACCTAAATTTAGGGCTGCACGATTCTGGATAAAATGAGAATCACGATTTCTTTTTGCTTAGAATTTAGAGCATGATTCTCTCACAATTTTTTTCCAATATAAATATTAATTGCACTTATTACCTACACAACTTCTCAACTTCGTAACAGCTGACCCTGAAACAATACACAATAAATGTCTCTCTTGTCTACTCTTACATACACAAACTTTGAATAATTTTCAATAATAACAATTCTGAACTTTGTCATTTGAGGGAAAAAGGGGGAGCGCTTGTTTTCATGCAGATTATGTCCCAGATCAAATGCGGTACAATCGTCGTTTTTTCTCTCTCTAATCGTTGTCCTTTGGAAATGAGATTGCATAAAAGTATGAATTGAGATGAAGACTTTTAAACGATTAATTGTGCGGCTCTACTAAATATTAAAACCCAAAACCACAGATGTGGCTTCAAAACAAAGGAAGAAAAAAAAAATCACAGAACTTCCTGGAGTGACAGCTTGAGTCTGGACCTAAACCTTACAGAGCATCTTGGTAAAGATCTGAAAGTGGTTGTACACCGACACTCCCCATCCAACTGTGCTGAACTTTGAAGGGTTCTGCCAAGACAGGAGAAACTTCCAGGGAAAAAGATCTGATAAAGCTGTAGCAACATTACCAAGCTTTTCCATCACTGCTGCTAAAGTGACTTTACTGAAGTTATAAATAAAAAGTCAAAATATTAATGTAGTTTCTCTGTTTTATTACTGATTAGTTTCAAAAACACACATTTTCCTTGTAATTGTGAGGTTAGTTGTATGAACTGATATGAAAATACTTGAAAGCATTTGAAAACTTTCAGTTTGTACTGTATTTAGATGATTTTTAGAAGATCTGTATCCTGTGCTTGTGTGTGTGCTGGGTGTGGTTGAAGGATATAGTATGTGGAGGAGAACAGAGCTAGGACATGCCTAATTAATGTTTCAGATGGACTGTGGCACTGGGCTGCTGTGGGGAGGCTTTCAGTGAGTTGCTCAGCTTCCTGAGCTTCTCAATAATGGATTAAGTATTGTAGACTCGTAGCAGTGGGCTAGCTGGACTAAACCACACTGTTTTAGCCAGTTAGACCACAGAAACCAGTCTAGACAGTCTCCCAAAGGCCATGTTCCTTAAACATATCTAAAGACACAATTATCATCAGGGAAAAAAGATTAAATTTCACACATTAATGATTTCAGCTGATCAATGAAAATACTTTCTTTAGACAACATCAAGTAAGATTCACACTGATGAGCTAATCATATAAGGTCATAACTTAACAGCCGCTAATTACTGGTACCTCCATGTTGGCTTCATCACCAAACACCTGATTCAGTCCAAAATTTCCCCCTCTACTCTTCCCCATCTCATTCTCTTCTCTCCCCAGGGTGGAGGAAGGGGAGGGGACAGATTAAGGGTTAGGAAGTCTGGCCAGAGTGAGACAGGGGGACCGTTCCCACCACAGCTGACATCTGCTAGTTAGCCACTCTACCTTTTCTGACTAGGCCAAGCCGAGGCGCGCTGTGCATGTAGGCCTGGAGCCAGAGCATGTTGTGACAACACAGCTGTTCTCCAAGTTAAGCACTGACCTACATCCTTAAATAAAGGGATCACAAATAACGCAGTGCCAGCGCTCTTGTGAACAAGTTCTCTGAGAGTAGCTAAGAAGTGGCCAGGTTAGTTTAGTATAAAGGTGGCTTTTTTGCAGTGAGAGTGCCTCGATGGTTGACTGTCTGGGGGAGGGCTGTGGTTTGCCATATGCCTCAGCAGATGACTCCACCTTCACACTGAGACGCCAGACTGGACACAGACACACGGACTCATAGCCCACCCCAGAACCCCTACCCCACCCACAAACGCAAGCAAACTGCAACAAGCAATACTTGTGAGACAGGAACATTTCATGAGCGTAGACAAGATTAGAACACATGCCTTTGAAAGACATCTACACTCAGCTGGGTTGTTTGGGGATAAATGTAAGAAGGAAGAGACCCTGTGTAGGTCTGACTCATGCAGTGACAAAGCAGGAGCCCATAAACCAAACATCAACCTATGCACACAAATCTTAAATAAGCAAATCATAAAATCATAAAATGTGAGTCAAATTAGGTTCAATGCATCCTTCTGGTGGAAAGTCAGGTGGATTGGAAAACTGTTACTGTTCACAACCGTTTCAAAGAAACAAAATACAGTGTGTGTGTGTTTGTGTGTAAACTCAACAAGTTATCTGCGGGAGTCAAACACCATGTTACCTGGATGAGATGAGAAGGTAAAGTAACCACAGCAACTGACAGTGAAGATCTCATTAAGGCACGTAGTCCGTAGAGAAAGGTAGTCAGGGCGTGGCGGTGTTTAGGGTTGTCATGGCAACTCAGGTCATCACCCCACAGAGCTGAGCCAAGCGAGTGAAGCCCAACACGCAAGATGTTACGTGACTTGGACTACGAGGAGAAGAGGGAGGGGGAAAACGATTTATGAAAACATTTTAAAAAGTCATGTGAATGTGTCACCTTTATCAAAAAGAACACACAAGTACGGAATTAACACCTACAGAGTGTTTCAATCTTAATATGATTTGTATAATATTGACGCTTTGGGCTATATTTCCAAACTCCAACGGGACAGTCTGCTCAGCAGCACAGGCGATTGGAACACGCTGCCCAAACGTGACTGGACACAAGTGCCCAATCACAGAAGTGCATCTGACACATGCACAATGGACCTGTCAGACGGGCTTCCAATATGGCCGCCACCCAGAAACCCCAGCACATTCTTGGCACAGCAGCCATGCTCTGCAGCCAAGGGGGCCTGGGTAAGGGTGGAGCGCCTTGCCTTGAAACCCCACCACCCCACCACAAGGGATCAACTGTAACCAACTCTGCTGAGGACAGAGAGAAAGTGGCCAAACAGTGGTGGGATATATATCACCGAACCTAACAGAATGGGAAGTCTGTCCAAACTGTGAGAGGTTTTTAGCCTTTAGCACAATTGCCTTTCATTTGGCGTTTCTTTGGGATGGTTCCTGATGACTGAGGCGAGAGCCAAGAGTGATTAACAAAACCCTGGTTGAAAATCTGCTCACTTTTCTCTTCTTTAAACCTCCCCTCCTATTAACACAGCTCTAAAAAAAACTCCTCTACCTCACTCTGTGTCGCTTCCTCCCAGAACTTTATGACCTAAGATTCATTTGGATGAGGATCATTATCAAAGAGATCTAGGAAAAATAAACACTATTGTTTCATGGAGGGTTTCAAAGCTGTTTCCCGATGGCCTATCACTCTGCACTTTACATTCATTTGTCTTTATGTGATATACCGTCAGTGCTACATCTCTATACCTCAGTGAGTTGAAATGTTAGTCACAACAATACATGTCCTTTCTTTGTTCAGCAGTCTTTTTTTTTTTACAGAGGTTTTGAGAGAAACACAATTAGAAATCTATTTGTGTGTCTGAAGTGCAGCAGGAGGTAACTCTGGTAACGCGACAGTTGCTGTGGCAACATCAGGACGGGAGGACGAACTTAACTCTTATAGTTTAGCCTATAGAAAAATCAGGGAACAGAGCCAGTAGGGTCTAGCCAAGGACCAGAGGGCAGTCATATAGACCAAAACAAGTCTGGAATCGCAACCTAATCAGGAGGTGTCTGACGAGCTTTACTGCCGCCATCCAAACCTCAAATACATGAAAAACAGGGAAAAGAATCTTTGCTCTAAATGCATTATTTATAAAACATTTAATATTAACACTGCATGTTGTTGAAAGTTCACAAAAGCAGTAAAGCAAACCGATGCGCACACACCCCATCATCCATACTGTTCATTTTTGTGCCAGTGGCCATGTGGCTCTGTGCTGGTCTGCATTCCTGGACTGTGCCAACATCATGTCAGGTGGTCACACTGCTTTAATGATGTCAGCAGTTAATCTGGTGTCTGAGTGACAGCTCTCGAGGAGAGAGAGTGGGGGGCAGAGGAGGTAAATCTCTCGTGTGAGTGACAGAGGGGAGAGGTGGCTCCAGGTGACGAGCAGAGGGGTCACAGAAAGTAGGTGAGAATGGCACACAGACATGGAACCGCAAATAGAGTCATTTTCATGCTGTTGTGGGGAAAACAACAAAAGTGTGTGCGCAGGTTGCAATCAACATACTACATATGTTGTAGCGCAACTAGCTCTGTTTAAAGCTTAAATAGGCATGGGTAATTAGACACAGAGTCAAGGATGTGTTTGGCATTCTATAAAAGGACTAGTGAAAATTAAAATGATGTCTTAGATTTCAAGGTTAAGACATACATACAGTAGCTGGAAACAGGCCAACCTGAGCAGATGAGAGTGAGGGTTTAGTCTAAAATAGTGAATAAAATGTGAAAAAAGGCCTTTTTTTGGGCACTATTTTAATATCTGTGTTTTTTTTTATTTATTTAGCATAATATAAACCCAATATTAGTCAACTTTTATTAGGTTAATAGCTTCTAGTGAGACTATAAAGGCATACAATATGCCACATTTAGGATTTGAAGGAATTCGTCTAAGTTTTATCTGGTTGAATAAACTACTGACAATATTACTGACAATATTCTGACAATATTAAGATACTGATGCATAAAACTGTTGCTGCTTAACTTAAAATGTCATCAAATAATTAAGGAAATCTGAAATATATCATAAAGCAATAATATTAAAATAAAAAAACCTACTGAATTAAGTCTGAATGTAGCAAAAATTAAGTGTATCTTACCATGGGGGCTGCCAAATCAAACCCCTCTCTCTGTATGACCTCCTGAAGTGACTTCAGCAATGCAGAGTAAGACTCTAGCATGGGGCTGGTGAGAGAAACATGGACACAGTAAATAAAAACAACCTGGAAGTGAATACAACAGGGTTACTTAAGATGTGTAAACCATCACTGATTTGAGAGCGTTTTGATAAAACTGAGCCAAGCTCATCACTGCTGTAGCCTAATCCTCAATGACTGTGGCGCGCTCCTCCTGACTGTGCTTTTCTGGAGCCACCGAAGCAGACAGATGATCCATATCAAGAGATCCAATTAATTTATTTGGTTGATTAAATTACAACATGACTGGTTCTCTGTCAGCTCCCCGAGGAACTGATTGTGCCGAGACAGACAGACAGATGAGATGCACACATGCACAAACGTACGCGCGGTGAAGGCGAGCTGTGGGATTAATGGGCTGATATCTGAAATTAACAGTGAACAGCATTTCGGTGTTAAATCAGGGGTAAGATGTGCATCACTGACAAGGGGCATACAGTACCACCAGAGCAACGTTTAGCAAGAGTCGAAGTGATGGAGGACTGCAGAGCCCCCTGTCAGCTTACAGGATGGCCAATAATAACGTTAACCCCATCGTTTTACACAGGACCCTCCACTTAAGAACGCCTCACCATTGTAATGACCACTCTGCAGCGACTCACAGTGGGCTGCTATGTCAGCTGTCAATTCAACCTGCGAACCACAAAAGCTGATGCACATAGGTTGGTCACACGCCAATTGCCCTGCATAAAGAACAGAAATACACCCTTGTGTTGATTACACTTGCCCAAGTATATCAATGAACTCTATTTCAGTTATTCAGCGCAACAATGGTGCCTCCTGACCCTGCTGTGGCTAATGATAGAGCTGGGTTGGTGAAAGAGGGACACCTACACTCCACGGCCTCTCTGCCCATGCCCGAGCTCGGAGGCTTGGGGGGGGGGGGAGGTTGGGATGGTGTGACAGGAGGTT
The DNA here is from genome assembly GCA_006937965.1 of Callopanchax toddi. Lineage (NCBI taxonomy): Eukaryota > Metazoa > Chordata > Actinopteri > Cyprinodontiformes > Nothobranchiidae > Callopanchax > Callopanchax toddi. The sequence goes on along the minus strand of SSNR01000320.1, from coordinate 594,974 downwards.
GCCTCTGGTTGGCAGCCATTGTGTGGGGCAGCATTGTATTTTAGCTACCCCTACTGAGCACTGCTCATTCAGGTACCAAAGAGGTCTAGGTGCTTAGCTACGGGGGCTAGAGCGTCAGCTAATTAGGATCATGCACAGGGAAGCGTCTTTATCTCAGCGTTCCTCTTTCAGCTAGGGAAGAAAGACGGAGAGAAGGGGGATGCTTGGTCTTAAACAACAGGATCTGTATCACCTAGAGAGTAATTTGTGCCAATTATGCCTTCAAGTGAAACGGAGCAATTTAACAGCTAGGGTATCAACATGGGGCAGTGGACACGTGCAAGGGGGAGTAGCCTGCACTGGAGTTTGTGTGTGTGTGTGTGTGTGTGATGCTCTGAGTGTGTGTACATGCGTTTGTGGCTGGGCGGGCCTTAGGGCACAATGGTGCTGTGCAGGTGTAGTTTCCAGCTGTCAAAATGTCTGTAAGATCTATAACCCATTCACACATTTCAACAGCATCACTACGCCACGCTCACTCACTGCCACACAACATGAGAAGATGGGATTTTAAAAATTCTATATTTGACTCATTAAATATCACTAAATTCTGAACTGTCCAGCAGACTATCGGGTCGCCACATTTCACAATGAACGCCTGCAACATGTAATGTGTTTGCACGGGTGTTTCTGTTTAACAGTCTGTGTTTGCTGATATAAAAGAACGAGGGATTCTCTAAAGCCTCCTCCAACATCCTCTGTGCTCCAGATTGCTGTATTTACCCAGAGCATGCGAGTGTGCCTTCGTGTGCTCTTGTGTGTTCAGCAGCACTCTTCGAGTAAAGAGCCTGCATGACCTCTGAACCCTAAGTACACTCGACGCAGGAGAAATCAAACAGACGCTGAGCAAACAGGACTCTTATTTGAATAGACAACCTTTTCCAAGAGGCTGAATAACTTGGCCAATAGCAACAGAACACGAACCAGGCAGATTTTATTATCAGATTTAAGGGAAGTTTTGATTCATGATTTTAAATATATTCTCAAGTATTCTTATTTGAAATGAAAATTTATTCTAAATCAATCAGGGTGATTTAAACTTTAAAGAGTAAATCAGATCAATTAAACCCTAATGATATCGTTTGATTTTCTAAATAGACTCAATGCATCTTATTAACTAATACATAATCGATAGTGTGATGTTTGTTCCTGTAGTTAGAGGTAATAACAACCTTTAATTAAAGCTGAAACAATTAGTTTGATGAACAACAGAACACTGATTAACATAATCCGTTTAGATAATTTAACAAGTTCAGTCAATTTCAAGCAAGAATAACATTAAACTAATCGAGCTTCTAAAATTCAGAAGTTTGTTTTATTGCAGTTAATTATATATGTTTGATTTTTAAACTATCTGACAAAAAAGCTGGGAATATTTAACAATGTGGCATATATTTTTAAACATTTTACAGATAAAACAAATACCGGTAGTTAAAAGAGAGAAAGGTTAATTAGTGATCCAGCAAGTTGTTATTTGCAGGTCAAAATGTTGTAAAGTTCAGTTTTTTTAGTTTGCAAATGCTGCTTACTTGGGTTATATATCCAGAATGTGTGCGTGTGTGTGTGTGTGTGTGTGCTTATTTGACATAATCCAGGTCTGTCTTTCTGTATATTTTGGTTTACCTGTAATCGGTGAACATTGCCATGTTTACTTTCACTTGTTCAGTTGATGATGTCTTATTTGTACAGCTGTGTTTTGTGGAGGCTGTCGTGCTTGTGTGGCTGTGTTCTGTGGATTTTGTCTCATTGTTTTCCATGCTTTCTGAGGATGATGTCTCGTCGGTCTACCTGTGTGTGGTTGACGACTGGGGGAGATGTTCTGGAGGGTGGAAGCTGTGGCACTTGGCTGCCTGGCGAATTTCTGGCTCCATCGTTTTTGAGACATCATAGTAGTGACCAAACCGGGAAGAAGAGGCCAGGGTACTCTGAAAGGGTCAAGAGGTCAAATTTAAAATACAGAATAAGAGTTATTACTAAAGAAGAACATCTTTAATTTTGTCATGCAACAAATTGTGTGACTTTAACAAATCCAGTGGAAATAACTCAGTTCATTTAAAAATATCCTTGTTGTCTGTCTAATGTGATAAATGCATGTGTTTTGCAATACTATGGCAATGCAATTGCATTGTTTATGGGTCATTCCTCAACATTCCTACAGCAGAGAAGTTAAATAACCACTACGACCAGGCTCTTAATCATTTCTTCACATAAATGTCCACTTCTGGCTGTGAAAGCGAACGTGTCAGGGAAGCAGGGGAAGGCGGATGTTTTCCTGCAGCTGAAAGAGAGAGTTTTAGCTCTTCTTTCTCTGTGAAACCAGGGATTCCATTGTTGGAGGGGCCCTTAATCTACTCCTAATCTGGATTAGGGCCCCTGGTGTGTCCCTCTCCTGGTAGAACGAGGGGGTCAGCGGGACAGAGGGGGGTCAGGGGCTCATCTTCTCTTTGTGGGCTAGGCAACCCGCTTAGCGTTCCATCCCCGCCCTGACGGCCTCACCTTTGATCTGATGTCTTCATCAGGAGAACGACACAGTGGGCCATGCCAGGAGAGGTGTGTGTAAAGGGAAAGCAAGCGCCGACTCTTGGGGTGAATTTGGGATGCAAATCCTCTGGTGGGGCTTACTAGTGGTTTGTAAAGACGATTTTACAGGGGAAGGGGGAGAGGTGAGGAAAGGACACAGATATAAAGAAGTTGCCAGGGAGAGAGAAAAAGAGAGAGGATCCCCAGGGACACACTGTGTGCTGTTAATCCACATAGCGATATGGATTATAGACCGACGGGGGTAGACTGCAGAGAAGTAGAAGGACAGGGTCCCCTCTCCTCAAAGCGGAAGAAAGAGTGTAGAGCTGCCGACCCTAGCAGGGGGAAAGGCAGGGATTTGGGGGAAGACAGAGGCGCAGGTCTGGGTCATAGGGTTGAGCGAGCAGACATGTCAATGCACAGTACTCTTGTTTCCCAGGCTAAGCAGGGGTGCAAGCGTGTGTGTGTGTGTGTGTGTGTGTGTGTGTGTGAGTTGGGGAACAGTGAAAAGCCTACCTATTGCCAGCTAAGTGTGAGTAATCTGGTGCAGCCCTGAAAAGAGAGGCCGAGGCCTCATTCACTGCAGAAAGAAGTTTAGAAGCTGATGGATTTAGTGGTCGAGACAATTGCCAAACCTCTAACGGCCTGTACTGTGTATTCTCATACTATCACTAGAGGGACACATGCTGAACCTTTCATAAAAGATTACATATATGCTTTATTCTACTGTGTAAGATGAAAACAAAACAGTAAACAGTTGATACAAGTTGTCATGTAAATTAATTTCATCACCTGAACTTTGGGCAGATTCTGGTAGCGCCAGGCGATGTTCATGGCCTCCATGCTGTCCCGGGGTTCACAAGGCAGCCTGGGCTGTTCCACAGGTTTGGGAATACCAACATCATCCAAGATGGGAGCTGGGAGTTCCTGAACAAAATAATACATCATGTTTACTGTAAACTGTAAACGTAATGATTATAAATGTAGTAAAAATTCAATGGAAGACAGCTGTCCATTCATGTGGGTGAACTTTGCATGTATTTTTGATACAAAATTTAAGGAGTATAATTTGTTTCAGCTCATCTATGGTATACTGTACATGGGTGGACACATGTACAACTTATGCAGCATATTATGAAGGCATTAAGTGACTGAACTTGAATATTTTTCCCCAGTAAGCCAAACTCTTAGAAGCATCGATTCTGGTTTTGAGGGACTATACAGATTTCTGATTCTTGTACAGTTCTTATCTTAAAGAATTGTAAACACCAGAATGTTCGGGCCACTTTGAACACCCCTAGTATGGATAAATAAACCCGTGGACAGCAGTAGATGCAACAAATTGACAGTTCAACTAACTAACTAACTAACTAACTAACTAACTAACATTAAACATGCTGAAATTTGGTTGATCACAGTGAATTTCCTCCTGTAATAAATTTACATCAAAGCTGATTTCTGTCAATAAGTTGCTGTAATAAAGAAAGTGTTATATAAAGAAAACCTGCTGCAGCAGAAACTTTAAAAATAGCAAATTATCTGATATATCCCCAGTGGGACTCCCACTCTCTTAATAAGTCTTTGAAATGCAAAGAGAGGGTAAGGCTATGAACCCTCCAACTATCAATCAGAGGGAGAGAAGGCCCACCCTCTCCTCCTCCTCTTTGCAGGCTGGCAGGCAGCTTCTGGGTCTATGGTCCTCTTCAGGGATCGATATGCCGGGAAACATTTTAACAATGTCACAAACCATGCCACCCTCGACCTCTCAGATACCCCAGTTGACCCTAACACATGTTGAGAAAGGTTGTGTCTGAACTGTGCTGAAAAAAGCTGAGAAAAATATAAAGTAGTGCTTTACATCTTTGTGTGACTAAATGGTGCACAAAAGTATTCAAAAACTTTATTTTTGACAGAGTAGCAGTTGCACCAGGCGATGTTAAAGAAGATGTATTGAGGCCATCTAACTGTTTTGGCAATCAGCCTGTCAAGTCTTGTAGCTTAGTGTACAGCTCATGCGTTGCACTTTTACATTTATTTCCTGAGATATCACAGAGTGAATGGTAGCTCTTCTAATACCTGTAAGATGTCATCAGGGTTATCTTGAGCCGCTGCCACAAAAAGTTCATGTCGACACACTACCCCTTCAGCCAGAAAGTACTTCAGGATCATGCGAGAGTAACTATCATATTGGTCCTCCTCTAACAGAAAAAAAAGAACAAAAATCAGAATTTTAGTATGAGAAAATAAAATGCATGGAGAATCTAACAAAGATTCAGAAATTAATTGGTATTGTCTTCTTCCTTCTTCTTCATTAATTCAGACACCGCAGCGCACATCCAGCAGTTCATGACCGCATCATGGCTGCTGACTGTAATTGACATAAGGGCCACATTCTACCTACCTTTTGTAGGCGACGCATGAAGCAGCAATCGACATGGCACACAGACATAGGTGTTACCGTGAGATGTGACTATCAAAGTGAAAGGATGACATCTTTCAGCTCTCGTCTCAGTATTCCTGTCCACTTCCACCTCTCATACCCCTGACCAGCAGCGGAGGTGGAGACACCTGCCTGAAGCAGTTACCTGGCTCTTCCCACAGAACAGAGAGGTACCTCAGCGGTCAGGACAAGTGGAAGCAGAAGGTGGAGGCGATAGCCGTGGTCCTCAAAATGCTTCCTGACATCTGGTTCTGTTGGATCTTTCTACTTTTGTTTGCCTCCTGATGGCATCATTTCACTATTATGTTTGGACTGTCATTCACATCAAGTCTATTTGGTCAGTTATCTTCAGAGTAAATCCCAATTTGACGAATTGACATGACAGGACGTAAGAAAACTGTCGCAGGCATTAAATAGATGGCCAAATAATTCTAAACAGCATTCTTTCCCAAAGATGGCCTGTCTTTATGCAACAACATGCAGCCTTCCACAATCCATAGCCCTTAAAAGAAACAAAAAATTATTGCCATCATTGTGATTAGACCCAAATAAACGGGGCACATACTTCTGCCCAGCATGCCACGGCTGCTTCCTGTCACCGTCACACTATTGTAAAGATTTCATAGGCCTTTCTTCTTCACAATGACAAACAGTGGGCACACAGACAAAGGCAGCAGTGACAGTTGAGGTAATGGGCATACAGCTGACAGCTTGGGAATGACATCCTGACGCGTCATCCTCGAACATCCGGAGAATTTCCCCTCCTCCTCCCACGTTCCCGGTCTACGTCCTCACCTTCGGACTTCGGATGGCCCAGGAAATTCCACGGCTCTTCAATTTGTTGTCGGTGGGGCTCCCTGTTCTCTTATTGATGGGTTTCTAGGTCAGCAGGCCTTTGTGGCTTTCAGCAGGCCCCACAAAGACTCCCAGATGGGCCCTCTCAAGATGGGGCCTATTGTGGTTGTGTTTCTATGGGAGCCTTACAAATGGAACCTCCAGGAGTCATTAGGCTGTTGAGGCAGGGGGTATGAAGGAGGGGGCGGAAGGTGGTAGGGGTAAGGGAGCAACAGGGGGTGGGGGTCGGTCATATCTTTGAGGTAGATCAGTCACTCTGGACAGTCATAGAAGGATTTTTTTGTTATTGTTGCTACTTTGCCTGTCCTGACTAAGGTCTGATAAAGGGAGGGATGCCTCTTCTTCATTGGCCTTCAAACAAGAGAGTGGGAGTGCAAAAGTCCTGAATCATATCTGCTAAAGCTGCAGGGCAAGGAGACAAAAGATCTAGGTCAGAATGTTTCCATCTTATATGTATTTGGCGTGTATGTAGTATCATTTCTATTTAGCAGTTTTGATGCACAAGGGGTAAAAACACATAAATACATTTGGACAGACTGCACATAATATTAAAATAAATTAGGTTTTTATTCAGTTTATCTATAAAATGCCAATTCACAAAAAGTTACTTCAGGATGCTGCCCAACAAAACTAAGTAGGTCCAATTCAAATCCAATTACATGCAATTAAAATTATTTAAATCAACTCAAATCAATGCAAACGAGGACCATCAAATGATAACTTGATGTTTTATACAGTATTTTATTGTTTTTTTTTGTTTTATAGATATCTGATAACATGTTATTTCTTTCCAAACTAGTCAAATCTCAACACAGTTTTTTTAAAACTATATTAAATAATACATTAGCAACTGGAAATCTCATTCAATAGTAATGTCTCCAGCTGTTTTCTTGTCTTCATTTTTTTTTTTTACAGCTATTTAACATTTTTATAATGTCAAACAGTAAAATTTATTTTGCTCTTGTTGGTTCAAAATGACCCTGGAACCAACTTGTTTGGAAATTCATAACATGTTTAGATTGTGAGCAACAGATTTTGTAAAAATGTCACATTTGAATAAAATAGTCATTATAACCTAAAGGAATTAAGCAATACATGGTCAATATAATACAAGCTGGGCTGCTTTGTTCCTCCTTTTACAAAAAGCACAAGAGATGAGAGATCTTCAGACGGCAGCCATACTGGACTGATCCCCCTCTGGATGACAAACCGGAATGGACAGCTCAAGACACTTCAAAGGCAGACAATGACCAGTCTGATAATTTTATGTCTGTGTCTCACAAACAGGCCATCACGGCTAAAGGGGCAAACTGTAGGAGACGACTGCCTGAAACAAACACAAACAAACACACACATAATCCAACCCCCCCACCCACACTCATCACTGCCGCCGCCATTCCACCCACAAACACACAACAACACAGACACACATTGCGCGCATACACCACTCTTTCGGAGACAAACACACACTCGCATTTCACCTTTACTGTGTCTCTCATTACCAGATGAAACCAACCGTACATTGATTCACAAAATGGAAGGGAAGAACGCATTAGTGTGTAATCACTGACTCCTGCATCGATTGGGGGGATGAATTAAAGGGCAAAGCAATATCATCAGTTGGTATAGGCCTCGGCTACGCACAAATTACAGCTTCAAGGGGAAACATGACTACCGTAACCTTACTGTCCACCAGTGCATATAGCCTAGCCTACGATGAATGATAATAATAATAATAATACAGTAGAAGACATTTAGGCTCCTACAAAACCCACTTACTTTTTATGTTATTCCAAAAACTTCTGGAACACATCTGCAGACGAGCATATTAATTAAGGATCGCACTGAAAGTGTGAACACCTGGGATTCTAACTGAGACCTTCGGGTCATTAGTCTATTTGTCAGTCTGCTATAGACTAACAGAATAACCACAGAAAACCTGCTAATGCAGTAGCTGCATGTGGCTGAAGAGATAACAATTTCAGTTTTAGAGATGAGGTAGATGTTTAGTGAAATATCAGAGAAAACTATAACTCTTAAGACATCACTACTGAGTGTGGTTTATTGTTTTTAAATGGAGAAGGCAGAAATTTGGGGAGCTATTTCAGACACTATAAAATAAATAAAGGCTTCAAGAGCAGACAGCTTTAATTTGATGGTACTGACATTCAAGCTGAAGCACGGGGTCAAATGGAACTGGACAAATAACATGAGCTGGATTCGTAACAATGAACATAGGTAATTTATAGCACTTTGTCATGAATCAATGCCTGCAGAGAATGAAGACCATGGACATCACCGATCAATAGGTCCCCTTTTAAAATGATTTTCAGGTCTTTTCTGCAGCCGTCTCCAGGAATTACTTGTTTGTGGATCTTTCTGTCATAAGTTTTGTCTTTACGTAAACTAAAGCTCAATCTGGTGGACATCAGACACCTGATACTGCAAACACATAAACAATATTATCAATAACAGATTTCTTCTCTGGCTATGTTTTGTTGTGTAGGATGGTCAAATAAAAATTGCTGCATTGAGCTAAATATTAGCTGATAACTGATTACTGTAAGTTTCAGAATTCATCCTGCTGATAAAAAAAATTAAAAAATAAATGCTGAAAGCCAGCATGTCCTGTATATGGCGTATTGTTTCAGTATTCTGTTATAAGATCATCTCAGTTGGACCTACTTGAGGCTGAGAGAAAAACAAAAAGATCATGTTTCCAATTAATTTGTCCTAAAATGTACCAAATGATAGATTTGTTCAACACTGTTTATCTTGGTAGGTAGTCTGAGGTAGTCAAACAACTACGCAGCGGCGGAGCCCCAGGGGTGGATGAGATCCGACCTGGGTATCTCAAGGCAATGGATGTTGTAGGTCTGTCGTGGCTGACACGTCTCTGCAACATTGCGTGGTCATCGGGGGCAGTTCCTATGGAGTGGCAAACCGGGGTGGTGGTTCCCATTTTTAAGAAGGGGGACCAGAGGGTGTGTTCCAACTATAGGGGGATCACACTCCTCAGCCTCCCTGGAAAGGTCTACTCCAGGGTACTGGAGAAGAGGTTCCGGTCGATAGCTGAACCTCAGATTGAAGAGGAGCAATGTGGTTTTCGTCCTGGTCGTGGAACTGTGGACCAGCTCTTTACCCTCGCTAGGGTGATGGAGGGGTCATGGGAGTTTGCCCAACCAATCCACATGTGTTTTGTGGATTTGGAGAAGGCTTATGACCGTGTCCCCAGGGGCACCCTGTGGGGGGCGCTCCAGGAGTACGGGGTGGATGGTCTTTTGTTAAGGGCCATTAAGTCCCTGTACCAGAGGAGTGTGAGTCTGGTCCGCATAGCCGGCAGTAAGTCGGACCTGTTCCCAGTGAGGGTTGGACTCCTCCAGGGCTGCCCTTTGTCACCGGTCCTGTTCATAACCTTTATGGACAGGATTTCTAGGCGCAGCCGTGGTGTGGAGGGGGTTGGGTTTGGTGACAGGAGAATCGCGTCTCTGCTTTTTGCGGATGATGTGGTCCTCCTAGCTTCATCGAGCTCTGACCTTCAGCTCTTGCTGGGAAGGTTCGCAGCCGAGTGTGAAGCGGCTGGGATGAGGATCAGCACCTCCAAATCTGAGGCCATGGTTCTCGACCGGAAAAAGGTGGATTGCCAACTCCGGGTCGGGAGAGAGGTCCTGCCTCAAGTGGAGGAGTTCAAGTATCTCGGGGTCTTGTTCACGAGTGAGGGAAGGAGGGAGCGGGAGATCGACAGGCGGATTGGGGCAGCGTCTGCAGTGATGCGGACGCTGAACCGGTCTGTTGTGGTAAAGAGAGAGCTGAGCCAGAAAGCAAGGCTCTCGATTTACCGGTCGGTCTACGTCCCAATCCTCACCTATGGTCATGAGCTTTGGGTAGTGACCGAAAGAACGAGATCGCGGATACAAGCGGCTGAAATGAGTTTCCTCCGCAGGGTGGCCGGGCTCAGCCTTAGGGATAGGGTAAGAAGCTCGGACATCCGGGAGAGACTCGGAGTAGAGTCGCTGCTCCTCCATATCGAAAGGAGCCAGTTGAGGTGGTTCGGGCATCTGGTAAGGATGCCTCCTGGACGCCTCCCTCGGGAGGTGTTCTGGGCATGTCCTGCCGGCAGGAGGCCCCCAGGTCGACCCAGGACAAGCTGGAGGAAATACATCTTCAGTTTGGCCTGGGAACGCCTGGGCGTCCCAGCTGAGGAGCTGGTGGACTTGGCCGGGGAGAAGGTGGCCTGGGCTGCCCGACTTAGAATGCTGCCCCCGCGACCCGGACCCGGATAAGCGGAGGAAGGCGAGGCGAGGCGAGGCGAGACTGTTTATCTTAAATGTCATTAATTGACTTTGTTTTATGATAAGAATGACATTTTAAATCAAGTGCATAACTTCTATTGCTTAATTGGTGTAGAAATAACAAAGAGCTGACAAATCTACATTTTTTGGTCAACACAAAAGTATTCAAGATTATAGAATTGTTTTTTGAATATGTTTTGATAAAAAGCATAAAACTAGTTTAAAAAATTTGGGGCACTAAATAAGGTTAATGTATGCAAAAGTACTGTCATCAGCTTAAAAAAACTTATGTGAAATAGCGCTCATAGTTTTATTTTACTTTCATGTTTCTAGTTGAAACAAATAAAACATAAAACTAATAAATATAACGAACAAACCAAAGTTATAACTCATGTCCAGTCGTTGCAGCAGCATTATATCTAAACTAAACAATGAAATATAATCT
>SSNR01000320.1:527427-578218 GCA_006937965.1 Callopanchax toddi | reverse complement strand
TGGACTCCTTTCTCATTGAGAGTTCTCCATAAGATTAAAACGAGGAAGCCCGACGGAACTTGAAATGTTTTGATAAATAAAAGATGAGTAGTTGGTAAGGTTTTATTTCATTAAAATGTATACTTTGTACTGGCGTGAATAACTTCTGTTTCTGGCAATTTATTTGTATTTGCATTTTAAACTTATTTAAATATCCCCGTGTCTGTTAGTTATAATCTGACTTGACCTATAAAGTTTGAAAAGCATTACGAAAAATAACCCTTTGTTTGTGATTAAAAGGAAACATTCAAAAGTCCGGGTTAGCTTACTTTTGAATCATTCAGAGAGAAAAACTCTGCGGAGAAACGAGAAAAAGAAACTCCATTTGCCTCTACTCATATGCTACGATTATAAAATCCATCTTTAAACAGATATAACTTATATATAAGCTACTTACGTTCATTTTGTCTCCACAGCAAAGATTTCGGATAGAAAAACTTTCGGGCGCGCTTTATTGGCTACTACGGTCACGGGACTTCCGGGTCACGGGACTTCCGGGTCAAACAATCACTTCCGGTAATTGACGTCATGGAGGTTCATGCGACGTCATGGAGCTCCGTGCGCCATTTTGATGCAGCTGGGTGCCTCTCCACCTGGAGCGAGGAGAACGCCAGTGCTGCTGCCGCCATTGCCCATAGACCGTGTAGTGTTTAGTTTCAGTTTCGTTTCTCTTTCACGCGACGGCACTGCCCCCTGCTGCAGCAGAAGTGTCAGGCTGCCAAATAAGGAGAAACCCAGCAGAACCGGAAGGCAGCGCATTCTTCTGATCTCTGAGTTGCTCGTTAGGAAATAATTACAGCGTATTTTGAGTTATAATGGTGCAACGCTAATCTAGAGGCATCAAAGATTACACCTGTTTAATATAAAGTGATTTAAATATGGAGTCATGGGCACTTTAAGAAAGGAAACATGCAGCCTAAACATTCTTTATACATGGATTGTGTTACTGTTATGCTAGAAATAGGTTATACTTATGTAAAAATGTTTTAAAAATGTGAAAAGTTTAGTGTTGAACAGTTCATATTTAAATAATGAATATTTTAAGTCACTTTTAGAAATGCAAACAACCTTGTGCTGAGTTTAATTAATGAACACATACATATGTATTTGTCTCCAGAATATGGCATTTAAGACATCTAAAATGAAAAATGTGCAAATACTGTGAGTCATATTTTGTTGCTCTGATATTTTAGTTGAATAGTTAGCATGGATGTTTGATTTGCTATATTCAGATGAGAGGTCACATAGTTTGGGTGTGTATAATGGATTTTGTCATGACGTAAAAACTGACAAAATTCAAAGCTAAATAGTTTTATATTTAGTGTTTAGTTCTTTCTAAATTGATTGTTGCAGGCTGTGCACTTCAGGATGCACAACTTTATATTACATTTTTGTTTGAGTTCAATTATAGAACCATTTTACTGCTGGATTACAAGCATTTCATCATTTGTTGTGACAGTAACAAAGCCAAAGAATGCATATATTCAGTATATCATGAAACAGGTACAGAATGTCACCAAAAACTGCAAAACTGTCCTGCAATACAAAATATTAAAGCAGCTGCTTTAGTTATCAGTTCTCTTCTGTTCTATTAATCCTCCAAAGAGAAGCAAATAAATTATGGCGGAAAATCTATATAACATAAAAATCAGCTGACATGTTTTTGGAAATTTTAAAGTGCAACTGAGGGAAAGGTATTTTTCAGGTCTCCAGAGATTTGCAGTTAATGCACCAGACCAGGTTGTTGTGTTTGTAGTTTGAAACACTGTCTCATGCAGCATCAGCATGTAACACAAATAAACTCTCTTAAAAGAGAAACCCAATGGTTCATATTCTAGGTGCTACTTCTCAGTTATACTCTGGATTGCATCACGTGTTGTTATCAAGCAGTACATTTCTTGCTTTGTTAATCTTTTCACTCTCTGAGATCTCTGTCAGCTGTATAGACTTTATTAAACTTTATTAACTTTATTAACGGACACATCGGTCCAAAAACATCAGTTAGAATACAAAGGCATTAAATAGATAAAATAGAATGCATGACAATAATAAAATATATCAGCATTAAAATGCAAACCTAAAAACCAAATACATAAAATTACATTAAGAGAATGATTAAAATACAAAAAAAAAACCACAAGATAATCAAACGGTCTAAAATACATAGAGAGCGTTAATCCAGTGTTTCCAATAAAATGATGTGTACCTGGTGTCACTGTGTGCAGGAGAGGCTAATGCCTTAATGATCTCATTATTAGAGTTCTTTAATCTACACATGAATTTATACATGAAGTTCCTCCACACAGCACCAAATCCAGGAACATTGCACATTGCAAACATGTGACTCGCACTAGTGCATCTCGGAAGTTTAAATAAAATTCTAAAAGCATCGTTATACGCAACTTTCAACTTCCTCATCTTTTCCTGTTTAAAATGGCACCAGAGCTGGGCTGTGTACAGCGGAGAGCAGTACGCTCTAAAGAGCTCTATCTTAACATCGTCTGTGCACATATGGAACCCCCTAACCAGCATATTAGCCGAGGCGTACATCTTACAACATTGACGCTGAACATCATCATCATCACATAAATCATGTCTGATTATGTGTCCCAAATATTTCACCTTATGTACTAAGTCCAGAGACTGATTTGCCAGATAAAAGGAAGGAAATGTCCCTTTCTGATCTTATATAGATATATCTATCTATATATATATAGAGAGAGAGACACATTCAATTTTGAGATTTGTTCCTGCAGCCATGTCTTGTTAAAATGCATGTTATTGCATTCTCAGTTTCCCTGCTGTGTTCTCATCAGCACTCTAAACTGTTTTATTCTATTCGACAGTGATGGTTGTGTTCAAAACCATCATATACATGATACAATATAAAGTAGGTCAGATAGATCAATACTGTAAAATTATCTTCTTTTCTAGAATGTACAGCCACTGAATTATGTGTATTACAATTTAATACAATACTGCAAAGATCAACTATAGTCTGACAGGTTAACCAACATATACCAGGTTAGATGTCATTTTAACACATTAGAGGTAGAACAAGACGTGATAGATTTAATTGTATTTTTCCATTTTTGTAGTGGATTTTCAACTATTGATAATGGCCATACCTATGGATAATTTCCAAATGGACTAGCATTGGAAGAAAAAAATGTGACCGCCCCCTAGGAGGGAGATCTGATCTAACCAGCATGTTGCATATGTTAGGGGTTGGGATAGCATGTTTTAGGTGATGGATCCAAGTCCGTGTTTGATCCAGTATCCATTCCTGTGGATTGTTAAATATGTTTGTGTTTGTTTTTTCTCTCATCTCTTAGACTATGGGGGTCAGCCTTGTGTTTGTACTTTATAATGTCCACTAATATCACTGTTGGGCTGAGGAGTGATCAGTAACATTCTTAAGACAGCTGTAAAAAGCTTTGTATGGCAGAGAGAAGCCAGAGGCAGCACAAGATTGCAGGATGCTGAGATTCTCCCGAGGAAGCAGTGCCCAACTGCTCACTTTACAAATGCTCTCAGCAGAGGCAGTCCTGCTGTTTTGACAGCACTGTTGAGACTTATGTGTGCTGACAGAAGGCCAAGGGAATATATCATGACTGACAACACTGGGCATTGTGGGAAGACTATATGAGACAAAGAAGATGCGCTGACTGGCTTGCATCTTGAAAGAAGAAACTACTACAACAGTACAATGTGCATGATGTATAAGTACAGTGCTTTATCCTCATTCTCTGTAGGTTACCAGTTAAGGATGCTCTTTTGAACCTATTTAAACCTTGACTTCTTGTAATAGTTTAGATTGTTGCAAGGCACAAAGCCACCTGAGTGTTTGTACAAATATAATACACTTATCCACCTTTTCAGATCGTAATTTAGCAAGTAGGTGTTTTTCTGCAGGGGTTTTTGACAGTTCTATCAGCCGCTGTATCTGATTTAGCCATATAATGGCAGCAGTCATAACATGTCAGACCTTTCCTGGTCAGAATGTTTTGGTTTCTTTAGCCTTATTCTGCCATCAGTTTGGAACAGCCAGAAGCATTCCCAACTTTTTTCCGGAGGATGTGAGATTTTCATCAACATGCATCATATTTGTTTTGGTATTGTTGAAAGGAAAGCAATAGTCTCTGGACACAAGTACAATAAGCATAGGTTTGGTTTTGTGTACAGCAAATTTTGTCTAAGGATTTAACTTTTCCATTTATTTGTCATCCTGTATTTTGAATAGCTTAATTTTGGTATCCTAAGATTTCTTTTTTGATATATTGAGATATATTTAATGTTCCATCTATATACAGTGAGTCATATTATATACATAAACTAGAAAAAAAATCACATGCTCTTGTAGAATTAAAGGAAGCCTCAGTCTTAAAAATTATAGGTAAGTAGAGATGTCTGTCATTAGCCAGAGTTAAAATATATGAATTGGTGTTGCGCTCTGAGCAGTGGATAACCCAAACTCTTTTGTAAAACTGATACAACACCAGATAAGATCTGTGAACTCTCTCAGCACCGAGCCAGAGCGACACAATCTCTTGTGGTCAATACAATAAGGCTTAGTGACTGACTTTCCATTGAATGAAATTGGCTAGGGACTCTGTCAGCCTCCACTTCCTTTCACTTCACAGCAGTCGTATTCATATCACTTGGCTATTATTTGCTCTGGCTGACCCATTGATTGTAGGTATAAACCAAGAGCTCCTCAAATAGTAACTGCGCTCAGCTGCTTCACGGCTGCGTCGCTGTTGGCAACAATGAAAAGAGCAATATGGAGATCAGTCTTTCAAATTAAGCCTCTGATAGAAGGCAGAATCAGAAGAGATGGGGACTCTTGTCACTGGGACTTTTACATCTGTTACTCCCCATCCAGCCAGGTGTCTTGTGTTTAAATCAACAGGATTAACTCTGATTGGACTGATAGTCAAAACAGACCCCCCCCAGGTTGACAAAGCTCCTCCTTTTTATGTCTCACATTAAGATCAAATCAAGCCATGCGCAACAGGACTAACTCCCCACCCTCCCTTGCCTTCTGCTGTCCAGAAGAAAGACATCAGAGGTGGGATTCGTCCCCACTCTGCTCTGGCTGCTCTTCCAGACTCCCTTCCATCTGTGATCCTCAGGGAGGAGAAGAATATCTGACAAGGGGCTCATAAGCCTCTTAGCCCCCCTGTTGCCCGTTTCTCTCTCAGCCCATGTTTTCCTAATTTAGTTGTGTAAGAAGTCCACCACGAGGCCCTTGTGTGCTGTTTGGATTGATATTCTCTTTGTGGTCCTAATAGACTGGCTATGTATATCAATTAACACTACACACCCATGGCAAGGTCAAATCTCTGGAGAGCAGTGGAGGTAATTCTATTCTATTTCCTCACAGCTTCAAAAATGTGCATTTAATTAGGTATTACTTTTGGTGAGCAGTCATTGACTGTATTTGTTTATTATTTCTATTGTAGTTACTTTAAATATAAATTTATTTGATGACATTAAAAATTTAGAAAAGGAATATTTATACAGTTTTTTTTAATTTAATATATGTTTCTGATAAATATCAACTTAGTTATAAAATATTTTCATAGATTTTAATAACATTTTAACTCTTTATCTTGTAGTCTTGAAGAATTATGTGTTTATGTATTGACTATTTTCATCTTTGTAGAGTTTTTAAAACACCTGTTTCATGTATCATTTACTGCAACAGAAAAGAAGCCTCTTTAATCAGGTATATGCACATTAGAAGAAAAACATTTTGTTTCCTTAATGTTTTTTCCAGCTGAGTCATATGATTGGTATCAAATCTTCTGCAGCCTTTTTGCATTTGGTAATAAAAACAAGTTTTATTGGTCCTCATTCGTGTAGTTATGATAGCTCTGTGCTGAATGAATGGGGTTCCCTCGGTAAGAGGATCACAAAGTTAAACATACAGTGACGTTTCCATCTGCTGCTATTCATATGGGATCCCCCTTGTTTCTTCACTGTAGCCCCGTGCTGCAACAACGGGAAACCAGTGGTCACAGATGGTTCTGCAGGAAAAGCTCCACTGACCTTTTTTTTGTTTTCCTGCAAACATGTTTGGCGTGTAATCCTGGATTAACGGAGAGACTTTGTATTAGTTTACAGCTGTAATACAGCATTCAATTAATGCTTGTTGCTGCCCCACCACACACACACTCACTGGGTATTAGGGGCAAGAGATAGTGTGGGTTGTCTGACTCTTTGCCTCTGGGAAATTAGAGGTAATAGAGATCCAATCAGAGGTCTCTGTGGATGTCTGCCTCGATCTGAATCCCAAAAGAGTTGCTTCATCTCACACACTTTGTATGAAACACACACAGGTGATTGTATTGCCTGTGCATATGCACACACACACCCACACACACTATCAATGACACAGGGTGCTTCAGAAAACCAGGCGGCTGCATATGGACTCTTGATATCAGTCACTGGCCGTGTGATCTTGTTATGCAAAGTCCCTTAATCCCTACCTATGATGAATACATGCTGGAATGGAGAGGTGGGGGGAGTGATGAAACAGAGATATGAGGGCAGCTGCATGGGAGGCTGTCCACTTTGCTTTGTGAATAAGTCCTAACAAAGATTCCTGATCCCTAGTCTTGCAGAAGGAGGTGCACATGTGAGATCATGTCTGAGAGAGCATTTCAGTACCAGAATGATAGTGAAGCATGCTGCGACCAGGAAGAGGAGGCATGGACATGCTGCCTCAGTGCAGACCTGAGATTCACATTAACCTTTAGACCACTTTCTTCCCAGCAGAGGAATAAGAGGGCCAGAGGTGTTATTCTACCAGCTGGGTGGGGGGGCTGGGTTTATAGGTCCTGCAGAAAAGCACAAGAAACTGGGGATAGGGGCACTTCATTTGGGCCCTGCACTGAGCAGCAATATGTCCCCCTTCACCTGCTCGAGCTCTGTCATTTGCAGTGTTTGTGAAAAGCTGGGGGTTGCCAGGGGTGATGGTGAAACACAGGGAAGAAGCAGAATAACAGCAGTAGGGAAGTGAGAGGATGAAGTTGGTCTTTTTTAGATCAAAAGGGACAGCGAAAGGGCTAAAGACAAACCATGCTAGGAATGAGAAAAAAAACGGATAGATGAAGTCTGGTTGGAATGAATGAGAGAGCATTGTGTGTATGTGTGTGAGAGAGAGAAGTGTAGAGGGGGTAATGGGATTAGGGGTAACACCTTTGGCAGGGCTCAGAGAGCCACCTGACACCCGGTCTGTTGGGAACCTGGAGAGTAAGGGGGTGGAGGTAAGGGAGAAATTGGGGGCCTAATCCTTGTCCATCTTTGGGAAGTCATTCCCAGAGCTCTGAGGATTTGGAGCTTTGGTTTCCGCTCTGCTTGCTTTGGTTAATAATACCCTGGGAGGGAGAGGAGACATGGAGAGAGAAAGAGGCAAAGAGACAGAAGGAATAGAGGAGACGAAGAAAAAGATTTCATTACCCTGTGGTGGACTAGCAGGACAGCAGCCTGAGTAAAAGGAAAGTGATTGAAGCATACACTAACATCTGAGCCTCACGATCTATTGTTATAAAGTCTCTGTTTGTGTATATGCAGGTGCTTTTCTGCATACGCATCCATGACAGTGTGTAAACACTGGCATGCTTTCCTCTGTTCATCCCCCAGGTTGAGTAAAAGTCAATAACCTGAGAGTGGCTGAGATGTTTGCTTAGAAGACACATGTACATATTCCTTGTTTGTGTTCAAATAACATTGTTTGCAGGGCAGTTGTAAGGGTACCGGGGGTGTTTTGTGTTTCTATGGTGCTGACAGGAGTTGATAGCGGCTCTAATGATTGGAGTGGTAGCAGAGGCAGCACAGAGTCAGGGGTTGGCTGCAGACACTGCAAGAGCTGCTTGGCTGGATGTGTCACAGCTTCTGTGTTTGTCCGTCACCTGAGCGCAAGGTGTTGATAGGTCCATCCTACACACGGTCAAAGTTCAGGACAGTTTTCTGGTGTGAACTGGCCACTCAGCCCCTGAGAATGAAACACTAAAGAATGTGCCATCATAGCAGTAGGCCAACTGTAACAACCTTGTCCACACCTTTAGAAATTAAACTCCAAAGTCCCTTTAAAGAAAAAAAAGAAATCCTTTGAAGAATATAAGTGAGTCACAGTAACATCAAGTGTACTGTAACTTGTAGCTGCTCTGTTTTACAGGTGGAGATGTTTCGTCGAGTGCTGGGAAAGACCTTGGGCTTTATGGGTTACACAATCCAGTATGGCTGCATTGCACACTGTGCCTTTGAATACATCGGAGAGTTTGTGGTGGTTTGTATTGCTAATATTACTAGCCTCTTTTCTCTCATTATATTCATGCAAAAGAAACAATCTAGGTTTTTTTGTTGTCTTGATCCAGTGTTCTGGTCCGTCCATGGAGCCGACGATTGTAAACCATGACGTTATCTTCTCTGAGCGCATGAGTCGTCATCTTTGTAAAATAGAAAAGTGGGTAGGACAGATGTGCATCACAAATAAGACGCAGCAAATACATTTAGTTTAACATTTACTAAAAACATATAGTTTTATAAATAAACATTATAACATTTAAAATATATTATTAATGAATTCATTATGTTCTGTTTTCAGGGGTGACATAGTAATCGCAAAAAGTCCATTTGACCCAAATATGAACATTTGTAAAAGGGTAATTGGACTGGAAGGTGACAAGATCTGTACAAGTGCCCCATCAGATTTGTTCAAGACCCACACATATGTGAGTATGTTTATATCATGAGTTTTTATATCTCTTTTATGTACAATGCATCTACTTACTGCCTGCTTTACAAAGTGAGGGTTCAGTTGGCAGGCCTACCTCAAACAACCACAACTCAGTGAGAAAAAAAATAAAATAAAAGCTACAGATTGATTGAGCACAGATGAATAAGGTGTTTAGGACAAAACACTAGATGGTTTTCTTACACCTTAAAATGCCAAGCGGCTTCTTTATGCATAATGCAAAACGGCGTCTCAGTGTTTCTTTGTATGTGCACCAAAGAGTCTATACGCTGTCAGACTTGTTTACATTTTAGACCACGCGCATCCATTTTGTGTCACTGATCAAAAATATCAGCTTTTGACAACACCTATATTTCCTCAGAACAGTGATAAAACCAGAGAGTGAACGAGGTTTCTGCTGCTGAAACCACTGTCATTGCTTTTCTATTACTACTCTCCCCAACACCCACGGCTCAGGCCTGCAATCTCTCTGAAGCCTGTTAGAGTTAGTGCCAGCCGAATGGACAGACTGATGGGTGGGAGGAGGGTTATCTGAGTGTGTGTTTGTGTGTGTGTGTTTGACACTATATGACAGTCTACAAACCAAAGGCTGTGTTTATGTTGCATGTTTTTGAATGTATTTTGTATTTTATAGACTATGGGCGGACACTTGAATAAGTTTATCAAAACATTGCACAAGGCCAAGTCTGCAAGTGCCATTCATCAAATGAAAAGTAAATACTTTGGTTCCATTCTCGGCTGTCTTTACGTCCACGTACAGATGACTAAAACATGAAAGCAGTGGGATCACTGTGTTTTGATTTACCAAAATATATAGAAAAGTGTCTCAGTTTGAGACATTTTTAGACTTTAAGCTAGTGTATATGACTATAGGTCAGGTTTAGGTGTGTGTCTATTAACTCCTGTTTGAAAAAAAACTCCTTAAACCTTAAATAGTGATATCTTAAGAACATAGTTCACTTTTTAGATCACTCTA
The DNA here is from genome assembly GCA_006937965.1 of Callopanchax toddi. Taxonomy (NCBI): domain Eukaryota; kingdom Metazoa; phylum Chordata; class Actinopteri; order Cyprinodontiformes; family Nothobranchiidae; genus Callopanchax; species Callopanchax toddi. The sequence continues at coordinate 568,439 of SSNR01000320.1, read as the reverse complement.
TATCCTCTAAGGCAGTGGTGTCCAATCCAGGTCCCCGAGGGCCAGAATTCAGCATGTTTTAGAGGTTTCTCTGCTTCAGCACACCTGATTTCAGTCAGTGGATGGTTAAAGGGCTTCTGCAGAGCTTGAAGATATGCAGAACAGGTGAATCAACCATTGGTGTGTTGGAGCAAGGAAACAACCAAAACATGCTAAATACCAGCCAATGATGACCAGGATTAGACACCTCTACTCTAAGGTGAATTATTCTTCATTACAAGATGTAGTCTATTTTCTTCCCATTGCCTTACAAGCTAAAATCCTCAAGTGGTAATTTGTAAAATGTTGCAACTGAAGAAATGCCAAATATCAAATTTTCACAAATGACCTTCCATGACAATGTCTCACTCAGCTTTTAGTGAACAAATGCAAAAAGTATTGCACTGAAATGTTTTAAAACATTTCCAAAAGTTCTCAGTTTTTCTTGTGAGTTGCTTGAATTTTGAACATGTTCAAAAGATTTGCAAATCAAATGTTTAGTTTCCTCGAGTCAGAAAGTGAGATGACTTTGAGAGTGGTTGGTGATCAAATTGTGAACAAACTTAAGGTAAATTGCAAACAAATTGAGACACATTTAAGACATTTTGTAAATAAGTTGTGACAAGATTTAACACAACAGCCGTTGTCGCAATTTGCAATTAAATTATATTCCCCAAGTAACTCAACCGTGTACTATATAAATAGTGTTGCAAAAGGGTTGTGTGTACTAATTCTGTATGATTCCAACTGAAATTTTGCATGCTCTTTTATCTCCATTGCCCACAGCCACAGTCCAGTGGGATTCTGGTTTTATGGATGGTTACTAAACAAAATGCCAATTACTAAATCAGTGAGCTGGTAGCTTATTTCATTCACACAAAGTAATGCATTATTATTAAGTCAAACATAATCCAACATGATAAAATCCATTTGCTCACTCACAGCCCATGATCAGGCCCAAGTCGAACTCAGTAGAAAGAAAACCTGTATCTGAACCCACCGGATCACTTGAGCTGTGCAGAGAATGCAAAAAGTGATGAAATGCTTGAACCCTGGACTGAAATCCAGCTTCACAATTCATCTTTTCCTTGCCATTGTTTAGTTTTCCTTGAGGATGTTTTGCAGTTGGTGTAGGAATAAGCTGCAGATGTGTTAACTGTTGAAACAATTGTGCCATGTTTGTTCCTTCTGTAGTTGTTCACACTTTGTGTGTCAAATGAAAGGTACTTTCCTTCAAGGACTAAAACTAACAAACAGATTATCGTTTTGTAATCCACGTCTGCAGAAACTAAAGTCAATTATATTTACTGTTTTATTAACTTCTTTTAGGATAGAAAGTGTGATGAGCCTCAGTATGACTGGAGACTTTGTTATGCCCATATATGGGGATTGTCTCTGGCTGCATGGTGCATTCACAGACTGAAGAAAAGTTTTTTCACATTAAAATTGGCAGCTGATCATCCTGAATATTTTGAGCTGATTTGGATCATTAGAGGATTTTATTTCTCTTTGGTGCCATTTCTACTGTGAATGATGGTTCTTAGAAGGAGTATAATAGCCTGATGCAATAATCAAAGCTTAAAATTTCCCCCACGCGATACAAATATTGTATATTTGCTGAAATAATTTGTAATACCATCTTAGTTCCTCTGAATTTTCATAATTTTTGTGTAACTTTACCTACAAAAGGGGACACATTGTCTTCATAACAGTCAGAACTAATTGTGTTAATGGGTTTTGACCTCATTCAGATAAACTGAGCAGACTCAACTTTGCTTTTTAGAAAAACTATTTAAGCTACCACTGTTCACACATGCAATCTAGACAAGGTGTGAAACACGATACCTGGAGCATTTAAGCCCCATGTGTTATCTTATATTCACTGTCATGAATTTTTTAAAATGTATAATTTTTTTTTTAGCTCCCAGGGACAAAATTACTTCATGACAGCTGATGTAACTGAGAAAATACCTGTTGTTCACATAAATGTTTGAGCCCCCCGAGGGAGTTTGTATTTTTTGTGTCCTCAGGAGGATTTCTGTCTGTGTGTGATTATTATGATGGTGTGAAGCATTATCTGTAGACCTGTAGATGTTTTTTTAAGGCAGTGTTAGACCCTGTCATCACCTTCCTTTCTTGTTCAGACAGAAAGACACATCCTCTCCACGCTCAGAGATCCAGCAACCGACTAATTGCTCTCTCGCCTTTTAGGAATCATTTCTGTGTCTGAGCTTTTGTGTCAAAACAGTGCCACCTGATCCCTAACGTTTTACCAGAGGAGGTAGAGAGGCACGCGAGAGATGACACGTACCCCTACCTTCTGTTCTTTGCCATAAAGATCGACAGAGTAATATGGCGAAGGATTAACTCAATATTCATATACACTACTAAGCTGAACGTAATTCCTCACCCCAATCATGTTAAAATAATGAGCAGTGTAATGGCATGGCTGTTAAACAACATTCCTCCACAGTGACGAGAGCTCCAGTTTCGGCTCTTCTCGACACGTCTCTGACAGGTACACAATGCCTGGCATCGACCCAACCTGCAACCGCAGTACAACTGCTGTCTTTGCCATCCATCACGCCAAAGTCCCCGGCGCAAACGAATAAAGGGACTCCGCATTTAAATGCTTCAACTCTGTCTTGAGTTCATGTGGGTATTTTGAAATATCTGACATATTGATACTGTTGGTGATGTTAGATTACTCATATATTACACCACCCTGTCTGCTGAAAAACTGATTTAATTACAGGTTTTATTTAAAAGCTGACAGGAGAAAAAAAGGTGCTCAAAATTGCTCTTGTGTTGAAGAAGCAAAGTCAGAAAAAATGTTTTATCTGGTTTCATCAATCTAGTTGTCATTCAGGGTTGTTTTTTCCAACTTATTTTCTTTTATTGTTCACACATCTCATGCTAATGTTTATCTTTGTTCTTGCCACAATGAGGCAGGTCAGGTTTCAGACCTTTTCTCTTGACTATTTTTGTGGAACATGGCCTGGTTTCAAGCAGATTTGTCTTCACTCAAATTTAAGTATCTTTTTGAGGGTTACATTTAGATTTACTATCACCTAAAAAATAGTTTTAGTGTAAAAATTTGGCTGCTGGGGTTCACCGTGAACATCCAACAGTAAGTCACCAGCTGGATAACCTGAACACAGTCGGTGCTTGGTGTTTTAACATTTGTATTTATTACATTTTCTTTTTCAGTCAAAAGATCAGGAGGAAAGTATCTGGATGATGAGCACGTCTTAAGTTTTGTGCTTGAAAAAAAAACCTGGATTGTTTTATGGAGGATATAAAATCACTGTAAAGAAGAAGAATTCATGTCACTTAAATTGTAAAATAAAAGCCAAGCAGCATCCCTAAATGAATGAATGAATTCCTTACAAGGTGATGTGGAATACTAAACCATCTTTATGGTTTTGTTTAGATGCAACCTAGATTAATAGAAATGTGGAATGGAAAGACTCTACAGTATTGTCTATAGATTATATTAGTTTCTGAAACTAAAAAGTGATGAAAATACATTTTAAAGTGCCCTGGCATGGTTTTCCGTGTTTTCTGACTTATCTATCATGTTGTAATGTTGAGTTCTCACCTTAAACCTGCCAGAAAGAGCAAAAAACGGCGTCCATCTGTCTCCTACTACAGCCAGTGAGAAGCTCTTCAAGATTACAGACCTCCTCTGCCAGTAGGTTTCAAACAGTTTTTTTTACGCCAGCCCGCTATGAGGTCATAGTGATCCGGACTTGCTTATATGGTAAATTCTCTGCCCACATGCACGTTCACGACACCTGGAGCGATGAGAACGCCAGTGCTGCTGCCGCCATTGACCATAGACCGCAGACACAGAGTTATCCTCTCGTGTTTCTCTTTTCTTTTAGCGAGCGTTTAGTTTCACTTTGAGGAATGTCTCCAAGGAAATGTGTTTTTGGCTGTGAGGGTGGGTTGACCCTTTTTACCTTTCATTTTCTGGATCCGATTCTGGCTCAAACATATAAGGTTGAATTTGAGGAGCAGTCATTATCGATAAAGTATGTTATTTGCAGAAGCTCTATGTGTGTGCCTTGTTTACGCGTTACCTTCCAGACTGGCAAGAACTCGTGCACACGACGGCACTGCCCCCTACTGCAGTCGAAGTGTCAGGCTGCCAAATAAGGAGAATGCCAGCAGAACCGGAAGGCGGTGCTTTCTTCTGATTTCTGAGTTGCTCGTTAGGAAATAATTACAGCGTAGTTTGAGTTATAATGGTGCAACGCTAATCTAGAGGCATCAAAGATTACATCTGTTTAATATAAATTGATTTAAATATTGAGTCATGGGCACTTTAATGTAGTAATGTTAAGTAACAAAGCACTTATAGGTTAGTTTATTTATCGAAGTTTCTCTGATTGAGTTTGTTTCTTTAATCTGAACCAAAAAAAGCAACTAAACTAGTCAAACAGCTTATTAGATACATGCTAACATGGCCTGCTTTATCACGACAGGAAACAAGCCATGTGATGTTTATAAATTACAAGCCTAACACAGCCACTGGTTTTTGTCTTTTTTTTCTCATTTCTAGTCCATGTAGAGTGTTTTGGTCAGTATTAAAATGAGCTTTGAAATCTTGCTCACAGAACTGGACACTCATGGCCACCGTTACTAATTTGCAACCAGATGCAAATTCCCCCCAAATGGTAGCCCTGAATCAGAGTGTTTATGTTTGCTGTGGTTCATCAAATGCTGCTGATTTGCATCGATTTTGTTGGTCTCCTTGCGGCTTTACGTTAAGTTTTATTTACATGGGTGGAATAGTTTTCCAGAGCGTTTAAACAGGTGAACAGGAAGTTTCCTAATCAAACGTCTTTGTCTTTAGGATCAACAACAACCAAGATGAGGACTTAAAAAGAAAATGAAAGATGATGGATTGTGATTTGACAGATGACAAATGATGGTGTTTCTGTTTCCTGTGCTTGGGAGCCAGCATATGTTACCATGTTAATGAGGTGTAATGGTGAGAATCCAGCATGCTGACATATGGTTCTCAGATGACTCCTTTAATGATATTCATTTGTGTCGTTGTTAGTCAGCAAGTTGTTTACCTCATGTTAGGTCAACGTGTCACTGGCTTGTGATTATGTCACATCATCTGTCTCAATTATTAAATCTGAAACGAAATGCAGCATCTTACTGTAGGTCTGAGGGGTGATAGGAGCTCAAACACAGGCAATGGCATGACATCACCCCAGTTGCTACTATTCTTTTCAGTTTTTGTTCTTTTATTTTCATGTTGTTCTTTTTTTCCTTCCAGAGGACTTTTGCCGTTAAAAAGTTAGGCAACACAAAAATAGACTCGTGGATTGTGATGCCCATTATGACAATATAATGTGTTGTTGATCCTGTCTGCACATATAGGGGGACAGCACACTTAATTAGGGCCTTGACAAGCCTACTCTCCTAAAGTGATGAGATTAATCATAATTGGTGTCACTGTGAATTAGAGCTTGCTTGGATGACCGCCCCACTGGCAGGTCGGACCGCGGTGGAGACCCTTGGACACTGCTGCTAGCCGCGGCGTAGTTCTCTCCCTCTTTTCTCCCTCTGCCCAGCTCTCTCAGGCCCCTCTCCGGCTTTGCCCCCCCTCCCTCTTGATAAGAGGGGCGCAGATCTTAGCCAACAGCCTAATGACCCTGTTTGAAGTTCTCCTAAATCCCTATCCCCCGACGCTGTCCGTTACCCATGACCCCTTCTCTTAAGACGACGCAGGGTTAAAGAGGGACCGTCAGGTTGACGTTAAGATAGGTGAGGAGGGTTAGCCGAGGCGACTCTGGAGGAAGGAGGTGATGTTATAATTGTGGTATCATAGATTTGCTTCTATGCTGTTTTGTAACTCTGCATTTTTATTTATTTTTGTACTGTTTTTCTGTGTGTGTTGTTTTTAGGTTCCAAAAGGACATGTGTGGCTAGAAGGCGATAACCTTAAGAATTCCACTGACTCAAGGAGCTATGGCCCAGTTCCCTATGCCCTCATTCGAGGGCGTGTTTGCTTAAAGGTAGTTTACCTAAATATTTCAGTTTTTGGCAAAAGTAAGACTGGTTTTGTTTAATTCTTCCCAACATGGGTTTGAACTTTGGTTAAATGTTTATTCCTCCATAATTTTTCTTTTTTAATTCAGAGATAGTAGTCAGTTGGAAGTTTAAAGCAAGTGATTGACCAAAGCCTGGACACCATATTGTCTAGCTTTCCATTTTGCTGTGTTGTCATGTCACTGGATGTCATAGCAAGCATGACCCTGGAAACGGGTCAAGCAACCTTCTGTCCATCTGATTGGACAGCGGCGCTCCACTGGAGGCCCTGCTACGACAGCTGATGAAATAACTAGATTTTTTTTTATTTTTAATGAGGTCAAATGCATCATTAAAAGCTGTATTAGAGTGTGTCCACAATGCATAATAAGGGTTTTCATGTTGTTGTATTTGTAATCATTCTTATTTATTGTGTTTTTTTCCTCCTTTTCAGCTCTGGCCGCCACATAGCTTCGGCACCCTGAGTGAAAGCCCAACCAAACGCATCATTAAATCACAGAGTGACTCAGACTCAGATTGACACATCCCACTTTGTTTATAGTGTATCTAACTGTACTTAGTTTCAATCATTTTTGAATAAAACTACTATTTATTCAGTTTTCTTTCAGATTTTGTCTTATTTAATTAAGGTTAGCAGCATTTTAAATGCATGTTTTCATTCTTTTTTGGTCAAAACACTTCAATAGTGGAAGTGTTTTATAATTGTCAGGCCTTTGTCATCCACTTACAGTGTGTTCATTGTAGCTGTGCAGCAAAAGCATTGCGTAAGCAGAGTGAAGCTCTGAAACAGCTAATGGCAGAGTTGGCAGGAGCAAAGATAAAATTCACAATATTTGTGCACTGATTCGTCAGTAGGTTTCAAAAATAAAAATAATGTTTCAACTCACCAAATAGCATCAATGCTATGATTAGGGATTTTCTGTTAAATAAAAGTTGTGTACGAAAAACCTTTACAACATAGTTCTTGATTTTTACAAAATATATTTGTTTAAATCTGCAAACTTCCAATATAGTAATTGTTCCCATCCCCTGAAAAAGATGCTATTAATGTCATGTTTACCCAGTCTCGGTTAAACAAAAGCTCACTGGTTGTTTAAAATTTGATTAGTCTGCAAAGGCAATTGAAAAAATGTTAACATTTTCCATTTAACCATGCAATATTAATACGCACTTAGTAAAGCCTCAGTCTCCACTGAATACATTATGAGCGTGTGTGTGTGTAACTGCACACACAACAGAAGATGCACTCACGGCAGTATTATTCTATGTAGGTTTTTGTAGTTGTCACAAGCCTGACTGTTGCTGTTGATTTTATGGATGGAGACAAAATCTACCACTTTTTGGTGGTTTGTGTGTATTTGCAGTGACTTCAGATTGTTTTATCTGCTGAGGGAGGAAGAAAGAACATTGACCATATCTCTTTTTTAAAAATAATTTGTTGAATAGGATACATTTTTGTAAATAATACAGTTTCTTCTCCTTTACAAAGATTTTAAATGCAAGGAAACATGAAAACCTGAGCTCCTTCAAACAACAAACCATGGAGCAGATTATCATTAAAGAGCATGCATGTGGTCACTGGGGAAAAACGAAGCTGGTTTTAGTTTCATCAGGCTGCTGACTCTTACAAAAATCACTGCACTGCTGCACATTTGCAAGTCTTGCTCTGCCTGCTCAGACCTTCCTGAGCATTGGGACATAACAGCACATTCACATACTGAGCTCAGCTGGTCATCCTCCGAGGCAGAGAGGGACTCTTCTCTTTTTTGCTCCCCAGGGGAAGTGAGTTCTGGGCAGCCGTGGGTCCCTGTCCAGCTGCTTCGTCTGTCTGGAGGGGACCAGAGGGTCGCAGACAAGGCTCGCTGTGACACTGAATTAACTGCCTGAGTGTGATTGTGCCTGCTGGGAGGGACACTCAAGATAATATGTGTGTGCACACACATGAAACATATTTTTTTCAGGGATTTGCTTCAAGCACATCGTTTTTTCTCAAGGTTTTTATCTTCATCTGTTGCGTGTCAACATGGCACCGCTTTTCAGATGAAACGCTGACACAAGTAATCTTATTGTGTCCCCTTCAAGAAAGTGCCCCATAGAGGGAGCTATGGCTGTTAGTGGAGCTCAAGCCATGGATGAAAAGCTGTTTCTGATTTAAGTCATGTTAACAAGGTTAAAGCTGAAGATTGGGGATTCACACTACAGAAGTCTGTTGGAATGAGTGTGTCTGTCATTCTTTTCCCAAGGAACAGAAGTCCGCATATAAAAGAATTCAGCATCACTAGAGGAAGGAGTGGAATTTTAGACAAATTCATAAAAATGTGTTTTAATTTCAGCTATTTGTTTATAATGTGCTGTGTGTGAGGCTCTTCGTTGTGTTTCGAGTTGTAGCACACGTCTAAGGAGATGACTGAGCAGAGGTGTATATCATTTTCATGCTGAGTGGGCAACAAAGCTGGGAGTGAGACAGGAGGAGGTAGACATCAGAAGAAACGGACAACGGACAGCTGTGCTGAGCTGTGCAGCACCGCAGCGTCAGGCTGTGGGCTGTCACTGAGGCTGAGCTGTGCCTGCTGCCTGTAAAAGACAATGGGGACACAAGAACAGTCTTAATTTAAAGCCGCAATCACGTGTCTCTTCATATTGCAGACATGCAGCTTTTAAAAATATGAAAGTTCTTGTTATGGTGAAAATAATCTCTGAGTTTTAGCTTTATGTACATTGAGTGACAAAAATGAGAACTTCAAAGATCATTTTAATGGTGAACAAAGAGCTCAGTTTCTCTGTGAGTGCAATTTTATAATAAAGCTGCATGACATCAGACAAAACATGTAGTTGCAATATTATATATAATATTGAAATAATATTAGCTGTATGTGGGCATCATGGGAGGTGAGAATCCATCAGATCTACCTGCAAATTCATGTCACTTGGAGACCTAAGTCTATGATTTATTGCTTTTCAAACATGTTCTTTCTGACAATGGTATGATACATTGTGCAGTTCTGTTTTATAGCTTTTATGATCCTAATGCAAAGGACTTTAAAAAAAATTGATCAAAATGTATCAAATCAGCTGATAAGGGACTGCTGAACATGGAACAAAATTGTAATGTTTACTGTTTCAAGATAATGAAAAGATAAAAGAGGAATTGCCTTTAAATTTCTCAATCGTTATTATTTTTTAAAATAAATCATGATGTAAAGTTTTATTTAGAAATAGGAAGTGTGCATGTTTTCATTTTGTGGCCAGTACAGGTTCTCCACAGCTCTTTTCAATCAGTGGAAACATCCACTGATATAACTAATGTATATAAACAAATTATTTAAAGGTATTCATACATTTATGGTGAAAATTCCAAGTCAAGACATGATCTTTCTCAATGTGTGCTGTAAGATTTTGGAAAACATTTATTTATTTTAAAATAAATCATCTGAACGAAGTCCTGAGCGACACAAGTTTCTCATATCAAGCATCGCTGGAGACGTGTTTTCTTTTATGGATTTATTTGGCTATTTTTGGTTTAGAACTTAGCAACTCAAAACCTTTGGAGTAATTTTTTCATTGGCTAGCTTCTGGATGTTCTAAGTTTTTACACAGACTTTATAAAATAGTTAAGAAAGGAATGGAGGGGGCAGACAGGACAAAAAGTGAAGTGGAGTAGAGAACGGGCTGTGGCAGAGACAGGAGGACAGACGGTACGTGTTCATTTCAGGTTAATTGGATCCTTTTAAAGTGCAAAGACACGTGAAAGAGGAGAGCAGGAGGTATGTGCAGAGAGAGTGAGGGAAGCTGCTGTTATCCTGCCAATAGACTGGTTTGTTTGTTTTCATATCCCTGTAGGAGAATGTGACCCCAAAGTAAACTTAGGTCAGGTGCTGCAGCATTGTTCTCACATCCAGATAACACAAATATCCTGGTTCTAAAACCACACCACCAGCAGCAGGTTCCTAATGAGACCTGCTCTAGTCTCATCAAAAGACAACTTTGATATAAATTCAGTCATGCATCAGTTCTCCATCTCTTTGCGTATTCTGTTGTTGTTGTGTCCAGTTCCCCTCCTTTTCCGTTTCACGCCCTCCTCTCCCATCCACTTATGTTGCAGACAGCCGGTGGGGAATTGCTCTTTTCACTGACGGATCCTTTCATTCTCCCCCTTTTTAATCAAGCCTGTTAGTACTTCTTAATTAAGACATCACAGTCGTGTTTGATCGCTCCTCGCTCTTCTCTGGGAGAAAGAGGGAGGGAAGACAGTGAAAGAGATCATGAAAAGGAGCGTGCACAGTACTAGTCCCTATTCTGTGTGTGAAGATGACTGAGCAGCTTCAATTGGGGGCAGCTACACCTCCTCCAACTCTGTTCTGCCAGCCCTTGAGGCTTGTGGTGTGTAGAACCAAACCAACAGGCGTCAATCTCCAGAGATCCATACTAGACAGATGGTATCGGAGGCTGGGTGGGATGGCTATCGAGCTCCCTACTGTCAGTTTGTTGTGATGATCACAAACACCAGGCTGTCGATACTCACAGTCCACTAATCAAAGGGGAAAAAAGAGCACAAAGACTGTTTAGAAGTATAAGTTTTGCAGGCTTAAACTTCTAAACAGCAAGTCTGTTAAATTAAAGGGGTTTTTAGGAACATTAGCCTGCCTTCAGCCTTTGTGTTCACCCCTCAGAGGTGAGTGAGTGCTTCTTTTCTCTAATGGAGCGTCTGGGTGGGATTTTGAGCTTGCTTGTGTTGTGGGGCCTCTACTGTACACTCAATGAAAGTCCAAAAGGACAAAAAAAGGAAAGAGACCTGTATCCTCAGGCAACGACTGATGGAGACAAGGAGAAGAGCAGGAGGGAGGGTGGGTGATTGAAGCAGACTTGACCTATATCTCTATTTGCTTCATACAGAGAGAGCAGATAATTGCGAGCTGCAGGTTTTGCTGTTTCGAGAGAGTTCTCTGGATACTGAGGTTGAGAGTTGATCATCACAGTTTGCTCAAAGGACAAACTCAGAATCCTCAAAGTCAACGTGACATATGAGCAGCTGTATTGTTGAGATCCAAATATGTGCCTGAATGGCGGTAGTGAGAAATGCAACAGAACTACAACACAAGCTTTTTTCCCGTCATTTTGCTCTTTTATACTTCCAAATATTTTATAGGAACATTTATTTTGCAACTTTAGTTGGTTATTTTATGACAATTTTCCAAAAGTAACCCCCAAAATAAGTTGAAAGCTACAAAACAGAGCTAAAAATATAAAAAAATACTTGGAAAGCAGGGTCACATAAGGTCTTGGACTAGTCGTGCCTCCACCACCAGATTGAAAACTTTCTGCCAGTGTAGTGGACTGCTTTTTTGTTGATCTAATTTACATTTTTCCTGTTAAATTTCCTCAATCTTTGTTTTTTTGGATTGTTATCAGTTGATTAGACTTTGATGATCTGTGTTCTCTCACCTGATTTGTCTGGTAGCCTTAGGCAGCTGCATAAACCTCTCTCCCAGTTTATCTAGTCCTCAGTTTCTTGTCATATCCGGTGTTGCTAACCCATATAACCTGTGTTTTTGGCATCCCTGCTACCCGATTCTCTTCCTACCTGCTCTGTCCCCAGTATTTACTGTATTTAGTAGGTTACATCAGTCCCAGTTTAGTTTGCTCTTTTATTAAATATCTTGGTTTATACCTGCATTGCCTGCATTGTCGCAGACAGATAACATACAGATTTAATCCAACATGAATCTACACAAAAACAAAAATGAGAAGTGGCTTCATTAATGCTGCATCTTTTACTTGAAATCTGATTATTTCTCCCACCGCTGTTTGATGGTCACTCAATTAATCTGAGTCATCATCTGCTTGTGACTCAGAGAGATTAAGGTACAGCGTGCATTGTCTCTGACTGTGTGTGTGTGTGTGTGTGTGTGTGTAAGAGGGAGAGAGCTTGCGTGTCTGCGTATGCGTTCCCTCTGGCATGTCCTGGATCCCGTAGCGGGATACACAGCCATTTCTGCCTGGTTTGCTGATGGGGGCCTGCTCTGCTTCCAGACAATTTAGCAAAGGAAACTCCTGCAACAAACATAAACAGACAGAGACCGATCCAGGCAATAATAGGGAGAGCACACACAAAGAGTCCCTCAAACACGAGTGACACATGTGTGGACTCAAATGCATTTAGCATGTGATTCAGGCTAACTTCTTCCTCCTTTTACCATTAAGAAAGTTGTTTTTGACACTTCCGATATCAAACATCGTACACTGCTTTCGTCCACTCCTCATAAACGGACTCTTCTGATTGGATCAGAGCATGTAGCCTCTTTCTTTGTCTCTTTTCTTGACAAGCAGTCCATTTGCCCACAAGGTAAAGGAGGGAAGAAAGAAAGAAAGAAAGGAAAGAATAAAAGAAAACAGGAATGGATAGCAACTTAGATCCTCAGAGCGAGTCGTGGACCCGAGCGGCGATGAAGACCCGGCATGGGGAATCAGAGCATTGCGTGCGTGTGTGTTTGTGTTCCTCTTTGGTCACTGTAGTTCAAAAGCTGAATTGTGTCCAAGTCATGGTAATGATGCAGGCGGCCACAACAGACTACAATAACCAACAGTCTATCGCCGGCCAATTACTGTCCGCCACAATTATATTTCCAATTCAGAGGTAACGAGGGAAAGTGGCCCAACTCAACTAATCATTTCAAGCAATTACTTTTAAAACTAATTAGAATGTCAGGTTTGGCTGTGCGTGCCTGAGCTTTGTGGGGCTTTTTGTTTGTGTTTTTGTTGCTGTTGTCACTTTGTCAAATGGATGGACTTGAAAGGAGAGACCAGGAGAAGGAGTGAGGCGGGAGGGGGAGGCAGTATCAGCAGCCGTGCAAGCCAAACATCATTCACAGCCACAGACTGAGCGACTTGGTCATTATGTTTTTGAGAGTTTGGGGGAATCCATTGTGTAAGAGAAAACGCTGTGTTGGTTCTGTTGGTGCCAAGCACTTTGCTCTACTTGTAAAATGAGTTCTTGGTAGTGTCAGCTGAAGTGCTGTGAGAAAGCAGATGGACCACAGATCTCTGGAGCCTCTGATATGAGGAGGAGGGGGGATGTTAAGAGGAATTTGTTCACTTTTTTTCCACATTCAAAGTGCTAAAATGTTAATAAAATGAAACAAGATGCATTTTAATGTCTAGAAATTTACATCAGGTTGTTGGTGACTTAACTGTCCTCAAAAGGCCACAACTTTTATTTTAAGTGCTTTTTAGAGTTCATTAGAATCAGGTTTTTTGTCTATTTTCTCTTTGTTTTTACAATATCTTCCTGTATATTTGCCCTAAAAATTTTGTAATTTGCAAAAGATGAGCAGAACGACTTTTTACCTTTACAGCAATTTTATCAAATCTAATGGATTTCAAGAGTATTTGCACATTTTTGCTGAGAAGTTGCATGAACAGAGTGAGGATCAAACTAAAAAACAGGATCTCAACAGTAATCTCTCAAGCTGTATTCATCTAATTCTGAAACTAAAATGAATCAAAGCTCACTTTACATTTTTTATGTTTTTGTCAGAAAACTGACTCCACACAGGCAGCTCAACCTTTTCCTGTTAAAATTGCCATTTTGTTGTGGAAAATCCATACAATTATTGCAAGAATTTGGACTAGCAAACTACTAAAGGTGGTTGAATGTGAACACAAGTTACAAGGATCCTCATGTGGTTTCAGAGCACAGGTTGCAGACCTCGGATGTGAAGTACAGTTACAGAAAAAATCCAATGTGAACCTCTAATAACAAAATCCTAAATTAGGATAGATATTTACAAATGTATCTACAAATCGTTTTGAAAATGTACGGAAGTCTTTGGTGAGGTTTGACGTGGCTTGTTCCTTTTGAACATACAAAATGCTTCCTTATTCTAAGCTCCAAAACAACCTCAATTAGAATACATTTGTCTCAAAAAGAAATGCATTTTTAACATTTAAAGTTATAAACATCTGGATGTGAATGTTTTGATTTATTATTTATGTCATTTTGCTGATTGCTGCACAAAGTGTTTTAATAATAAAAGTATTTCTTTTTTTAAATAAAGGTTAAGTAAAAATAGAATTAAGTAAATAAAATGTTAGCACTTTTAATAGCCTTGCGATGAAGGCAAATAGATAAATTATAGTTTTGAAACTAAGTCAGAGAAAACCCAGAGAGAAGAAAGTTAGAGGCAGAAATAACAGGACAAACAAACATGGAGGAAAAAGTCATAGAGTGAGGAAATGTTGTCCGTTTGTCCTCCAGTAGTCTAAGCCTATAGTAGCATAACTAAAGGGGTGAGCCAGGATAACCCAAGCTAACTCTAACTATGGGATTTATCCAAAAGGAAAGTCTGCCTCGGTGATGGAAATTGGAAGCTGATTCCAGAAAGGAGGCTGAGAACTGAAAGCTCTTGTTCTTCTTTAGAACCCACAGTAAAGGCCAATTCCTGCACAAGAAGCAACAACTTTGTTCTCGCAGCCCAAGTTTGGCTTGTGGCTTTTTCTTGTACATGTCAGCTGAGCAGAACTTTTTACTGCAGGGCGTCCGAGAACAACTGCTGTGATTGGTCAGAAAGGGGAAATGGGTGTGGTTAGTGCGGTTAGCGGATGACTATGATGTTGTAACAGCTTTCCCATGTTTACCTGATTTTTAAATACTTTTTCTGGTCAGAAGTTGGCTCAGCTTTGCCACATTATTAGTGACACCTCCCTCCTTTGCGCCAAGGCGTAATCTTCATTCACAAGCCTGGTGTTGCGGTAATATTACTACCAAGGGTGGTGGCACGAATGCCGCAAAATGCGCTTTCATAGGACACACCGTGGTGGCAGTATTATGCTGATTTGCCGGCACGGTGTGTCCTATGAAAGCGGCTTTATTCGCTGGCTCAGAAGTTAAATGGATACCTTTAAGGATCAGCTGGCCAAGGCGGTGAGAATATATGCCCACCTATATAACTCATGGAGTATGAATGGTCCCTGAGTTGGTACCTTACCTAGATGGATAAAAACTTAAAATGATGCAATTTCAGCATTCTTATTAGAAATTTACACTGTATTGTTAGTTAGTTATTCTTGAGGCTACAGAGTTATATTAGTGTTTGTGTTAGCTGTCGCTTCATCCATATTCCTGCCTACTCTTTGCATTAATATTTCCATATTTATCATAGAAAATGTACTGTAGGCCAATAATTAACCAAAAGATGAAAAGAAAAAAAATCCTGGAAATGTGCATGTTTCAGTGTTGGCTCTGGGTCACAAGCCTTCAAATACACTCACATACACAAACACAAACAGCACACAGATAAACAAACAAAACAAAAACACACACTAAAATGCCTCTAGTAGTTGTCATAACCGACCACCCCCGATGGAGTGATGTCTCATTAATAGACGGCTTGCAGCAACAGTGTGGCGTTACCTCTCCCACGTTTACAGAGTCACTCTGACAGCTCAGATTTGATCAGAAAGCTCACTGGATGTGAAATAAATCAGTAAGGTATTAATTCTATCAAATCTTTTAGAAAACATAACAATATACTTTGCTCATCCCAGTTCAACTGAATAAACTGCACAGGAAATATTGTAGTGTTTTAGCAGATTTCATTTTTTAAAAACACATTACTATTATGAAGTGATAGACAGCTAGTTTATGGTAAGAAACCACTGTTTATTAAATGACATTTTACCAAAAATGACTAGGATATCTCACTGCAGGCCTTACAATAATCCAGTGTCTCCACTTTAACCAAAATAAAACATTAATTCAACAATAATCTATCCAATCTAAGGCTAGTTCAGTCAATTATATGTAAAGTAGACACTATTTTGACAGATAGGCATAAAAACAGCCTACAAGATAATGACCTGATTGGAGACATCAGCAGTGATCGTACTACAGACTGCGTCCTTTACCTGACCAAATAAAAGCGCTTTATGATATAATAAAACTAAAATGAAAAATTGTTTAGTGCTTGTTTGCTCATAAGTTGTAAAATAAAAAAGCATTTTTATAATACAATGATGCATTAGTGCCACTGCAAAGAAAAAAAAAGTTTGACTGAACTTACTGAATGAAGTCAAAATGTCAGTAAAAAGGCGAAATGTTTAGAAAAGTCAACATACTACTAAAAATGTCATAAAAATAAAATAAAAACAACAAATTCTTGAAATAGCTTACTTTTGATTTTTATATTTACATCTCGAATGAGAAGAAAACATTGTTCCTGCTGAATGTTAAGTCATGGTTTTCTTTCAGCTTTTTAAAAAATTATTATTTTTTTGGCACAGATGAAGGTACGAACATTACAAATTAAACAAAATGAGGAGGGCATGGAGTTTATCCTCATAACAGTGTTTCATGCCATTGCACTGCCATGTAATTATCAGTGTACTAATTACTAATTAGGTAAGTAAAACAAAAAGGGATCAACAAACATTGATTTTTCTTTATCTCTTTGCACCAATACAATGAAAAATAGTTGGACACAATGTTTGCTTTTTGATTTTTTTGGGAGTAACTTGTTGTCCACGCTGATACACAATTACACGACCCATTCAAACCCCTCATTACGGAAGACATTTGTTTGTCTTTGGTTCCCTCAGAGAGTCCTCAATAGAACATTGATCTCATTATGTTCACTGTGAGGATCTCCAGGCTGTTGATTTGGTCCAGATTTATGTTCCAGAGAGCGTACTGTGACTGAGGGAAACCAACATGGAAGACAGAGAGAGAGACATAGAAAGGAGGGGCAGTGGTAACTAAAAGAGGAGAGGTAGTGTGATTGACAGTTGTCTGGCCCGGTGCCTGCTGAGGTTGTTCCCCCGTCGACTGCTATTATCAACAGAAGGACTTCCCCATCGCCTTGGCAGCGACTGTGTCACCCCTCTCCCCTGGAGGATGCTATCCCATTTGGGAGGAGATGAATAGGGGTCCCCTCACCCTGTATGAGGTCTCTGTGGACAGAATTTTTTACAGAGAGGGGCAGCGAGGAGTAAACAGACTTTGTATCAACACCAGCGTCTCTAAGAACACAGCTCGGTGGAGTGTTTGACTTTTACAGATGCGCAACAAAGCCGAGTTGTTCAAAACACACAATTTCTGCAGATGTCTGTCAACACATGGCGTAACTTATAAAGTATGACATCGCAACATTAAATTTTGAATTCATGTGGAGGGTGAGGAGCTTTGTATTCATCTGCACTGAATGATGTGTCACAGAGGTACAAATTTAACATGAGTTTTAAAAGGCTTAGCATTAGTCACACTCACTTATGTTAATTTAAAAACTAAGTGATTCTGACATGTGACTGATGGAACGACTTGTCATGATGTTTGTCCCCACTTTAGCATTTAAAGCTGCGTGTCTGAGAGTATTTTAGGTGCACAGTTCATTTCTAAAGGAATGCAGACAGCTCGCAGACACCTGCGCTCTGCGGTGATTGGCGTGTTCAATGTGCTATGTGTAATGCAAGTAAATCCTTCACTTAGGCAGGTGTGGGAGATGGCGATGGAGAGAAAACACCGGGAGATGCAGAAAGAAAAGAAAGCATGTGCAGGTGTCATGGTTTTATTAAATTTTTTTGTTCTTTTGACAACGTCCCTGCAGCTGTGGGTGTGGAGAGCCTCTTGACTTGAATTTGCATGAGTTGTTCTGTCTTCCTTTCCTGCCGTTGGATCAGCTGTGAGTGGGCCACCAGGAGAGAAAAACCTGAGCGGTCAGACAGCTACTATTTGAAGTCCACGTCTAATATTCTCACACATGTGATTTTCCTCCATTAAAGAGCCATCTGGGTAAACGGTGATGCTTTTATCAGTGGCATTGTTGGCTAATGTGGTTAGTGAGTGTGATAAGTACAGAGGATGGTGTCCCTGGTGAGAAACTATAGAGATGTTTTGCACGCCTTATGTATACCATGACACCTGAACCCACTCACCTACTCTGTCACTCTGCTGCCGCCTTCAGCTGACCACGCTGCGATCATGCAGAAAGCTTTCTTTCTACGCTGATCCTCTCACACACAGACACACAAAACTTATACTTTCTTACTCTCAATTTAACCCTGGTGTGTGATGGGGCCCGTGGTAGGGTTCCTTGCGGGTGTTAATAGCCAATGGAGCAGATTTCGTAATGAGTGATTAATCTAGTTGCTTGCCGTCGCAGCAGCACATTAGCCATTTATACAAATTCAGTCCACTCGCCCAAGCAGAAGATCCGGATGCATATTTAATGTTTATCTTTTACAGATCTCGTCTGGGCGGATCTGTTCTTGGAGTCTTTGAAAAGGTGACAAAGTCCACGTGAAGCCGGCTCTTGTCTGACAGAATCAAACGAGTTCGTCCTGCATCCTTGTGTTCTCACCTCGAGAGATGCTGGGAATAATGAGATGATTATTATGGTCTGCTGCAATTATTTTACAATTAAAAATAAATCTTAGGTAAGGTGTGTCACATCATCATGCAAATGAGACATAAAAGTGTCAGTATGAGGGAGAGCTGATGTATGTATTGTCAGGACGCAGCATCCCTGGGAGAGCTCAAGAGAAGACGGTCGCTGAGAGTGTCTGCATTTAAGTACCTCAATCATGCACCTGTCACTCTGCTTCTTCATGAAGACATCAGTGTTTACCAAAATGAGGGCTGACAGAAGACATCAGTGCTGGTTTGTGTGCAAACAGCTTGTGTGGACAGCCTCGTGAAGCCTGCCTCTTTACTGCACGAGGATGCATTTCTTCTAGTTCATGTGAGATAACGTTTTAGACTATTCCAAGCAGGAGAACACATACTTGTTAGGATGTAATTTTGTGTCGGTTTGCTGACAGTACATGTGTACACGACAGTGTGCATGTAGCCTAATATTTACAGCAGTGCCCCTACCATTCCATAGTGTCAGCCTAATTGTCATTATTATCTCAGGCCAGTGGAATGCAGTCTGAAAACACATTAAGTACCTCTGTAAGTTAAAATAACCTTGAATGCATTTGCAATGGATCCCCTATTTCTAAAAGCTTAACAATTTCAGCGTCATACATTCCAAGTCACCCGGACGAAGTCTGAACGCAGGTTTCAGGCAAGGCTGGTTCCAAATCAACTGTGATAAATGGGCAGATAAGACAATCAGTGCACGCTGTGACATAGGGCAACGCTAGCTGTCAGATCAGCATTCTGCAGAGGAGTTCAGCTGCACCCATGATCATGCAGCTAAGAGAAAAACAGCAGGAGGAGGTGCCTTAACTAGAGTATCAAAACTGACTTTTAGTTGGAGCTCTTTTCCATTTTTATACTAGTGTATGATCTGTACACTACTGAGGCCTGCAAAAAAAGAGATATCACCTTTTAAAAAATACAGTAATAATACAATGTTTATGCCAGAAGAGAAAACAGGTTGTCAGCTGAGAAACATGTAGCTGTTTAAAGCAAACCAACAACCCATATGGCTTCCAGTTCCTGGTCAATGGACATTCAATGTTTGCCTGATCAAATGTGTTTATTGCATTCATGGTGGGAAATGCACATATACACATTACAGGAAGTGCTCCACATTCCAGTTTTCTTAAGTCTGATTGAATGATGCTTGCTTGTACAAATCATGATGCTCTTGGTTTTCCTCAGCATCAGAACAACTGCTTCTCCATGCAAATATTCACCAAATCATTGTTTGTTAACAAACTTAGAGAAAAGTTCTGTGCAGTGACCTCGGGGCTGCAATAATGCTGCTTTTATTGCCCCCCATTACTTTTTGCCACCTAACAGACTTTATTCTCATTTGTAAACTGAATGTACTTTGTTTTTCTACACCGGGACTGAGTTTAATGGAAAAGACAGTAATTATCAACACATCACTATAGTAGCAGAAATTCATCTTAATGTACACTTCAAGGTTATGGATGTTTATATAAAATGGGAACTAAAATATAGCATTTACGCAGTGGATCGAAGCTTCTGCAACGTCAATTATTTTACGTGGAATTGGAAATTATATTTCATTTTTGAGACCAAGCGAGGTCGATGATCAGCTGTCTGAGGCAGGGATGGTGTGTTACTGTGACTGAGAGTTTTCATTAGAGATGGGAAAGCCAAGAGGCCAGTTTGGAAAGACAGGTTGGTATGGCAATACTGCCACCTAGAGGTCTTAGGGATAATAATAAAGCAAGACTGCTGCTGTCTATAAATACATATACTTGATACAAAGGGGCTAACACTAAATACACATGCATATCTCTCTTCATGCATTTGCGTGCATCAAAACATGTTTATTTCTTTGCTGCTTTTGACAAAAGAAAAGAAATGTTTACATCAGGTGGTTCATCCTGTAAAAATCCTCTCCACTGAATCCCATCTGTCCTGCAGAAGTAACCCCACACACTGACCTGCTCTCATCTGCTGTCAAAAGAACAGACATGCAGGAAAAATACAAAAATAAATAAAAATAAAAAGAGGTGCTCACCTGTGAACCAGAATTTCACTGTTCAGGTGGGACCTGTCTTGACCTGTTGCCACAGGGACCCTAATGTAAGAGGTGGGGGTGATGGGTGGCATCTGGTGTGTGTGTGTGTGTGATTGTTTGTGCATGCTTTTGTTTATGTGTCAAAAGGCCAATAGATTTTTCAAACAGCTGTCACCGTAAACGCTATGAATATATAATTCAAGATCTGCTTGTCGATGTGCACCACAGCAATGGCAGTGCATCAATTTAAAGATGCAAAAACATTTAAAGTAACTATTATTAGTATTTTAGCTCATTAAAAAAAAATCCCATTATACATTTTATCTTCTGTATTTACTTGAGCTTATAGCATAACAAAAATGTGAATCCTTTGACAATGACAGCGATGCAGTCTTATATTCTTACCGTCAAAGGTCAGTCGTTTCTACAGTCGTAACAGTAAGAGCCAAAACAAAGCCACACACACTAACCGGAGCCATAACATGCACCAACTCAGACAGTGAATGACCTTTGCTGTTTAGGTGGAAGAGCTGGTTGTCTGACAATCCTCACTCTTGCACACAAACACACATATATAGACACACGTTTACCTCGTTTGAAATAAAAACATCAAATTAGGATTCAAATTGGTCAAAGGCTCAGGGGCCTTGTTTGACTGTGTGTCTCCTGCTCCTGTCTCTCTAAGGTCATTTAGAAAGTGCTTGTTTAAGGATGAGTGATTAACAGAGATGTCCAGGGGCTTCAGACTCATCTGAGGCTTCCTGGAAAGGCAGGATAAACCTGCTACTGTGACATGGCTGAGCGGTGAAGCCTCCAGGGGCTTTGCCATCCAGCACAGTGAGGAGTCGGCTGCGGTTGTGAATCACTGTAATGGAGGCGTTTATGTTTCAATGGCAAAATTACATTTAAAAAGCCTGATTGGGGGATTTCTCAACTGGATTCATCACATAGTGTTGCACTCTCAGGACTAGACCCTTTAATACCCAGAGACAACATGTTACCACATTCAAATGACACACGCACACACATACAGACAAGCATTCAAAGCAACAAAGTCCTCTCTTGAACCTGACATCCAATTTAACAAACACCAGTTTAAAGTCCTGTTGACAAGAAGCAGGAAGCGAGAAGCGAAAGAGGATATGACATGAGGAGAAATCGGCTCCTTCTGTTCCTTGTCACTCCAGATTATTGAAGACTTACCCAACATGCACCTGGGGGAATCAGTGTCTGTCCACGCAAGTCTCCCTGTCTTATGCTCTCTCCTCTCTCTTTGAGACACACACACACACATTTTTCTAATTTCTGTTTTCTTTCTTTTCCTCCCGATTCAAAACCAATTTTCTTTTTTAATCTTAATTTATTAAAGCATAATTTACATTTTCTTTTTGATTATTCCGACAAGTCAAGAATGGGCACGTACATCAGGCTGCATGTGTGTTTATGCATATGTGTACATGTGTGAGCAGATGTTTGCTTGAGGCAGACTTGCATGTCGGTCCCTGATATCTCAATGGAAATGTGGGACAAACTTGAAAACACAAAAGAACTTTTGCATCGAGATGCACTCAGAGCTGAATAAATAGGAGGAAATCAGCTCATCTCCATCACATCATTCCATCCACATTTTGGGCCTGACTATTCATTACATGACGATTCATTATAATCTGCATTATTTCAACGTGTTCAAGGAGGAGGAAAAATACATCTGTTAATAGCGCGAATCCCTTGATAACGTCTTTCCAGAATAGGCCTCTGCTTCGCAGCCAATATTAATAGGTCCTGGAAACACAGCTGTAGTTATTACAGTTATTTATACATTTTACCTTACAAAGCCGGCATACCTCAGTGAGCACTAAATATATTTTGTCAAACTCTTTAATAGTAATTTAATGAACCGTGACCTTTTGGCTGACAATTAATGCTAGATGTATTTCCACAGTGTTCATTTATTACAGGCTAATTTTACCTTGGCTGTATTTGCCTCCTCTTCAGATATTCATGCGAGTCTTGTTCAAATGAGCTTTTCATCATTAGTTAGCCTCACAAGGACAAAGGCTTCACCTTCCACTTTCAGGAAGTGCTTTTTTTTTTATTCGGCTCTCAGTTCCTAATGAATATGTTTGTAAAAAAAGCTGGGGCTGAGATGTTAGCTGCTTTTCATTATGGGTTGTTTTGATGAGACGCAGATAGCCGCATTCGTTAATGTAATTCAATTTAAGCTGAACTTTGAGATCAGTGTCATAAACCTTACAAAACCTGATTAACTATGTTTCTAATGATGTAGTTCTATTGCTGCCCAGCCAATAGTCCAACAGTCCAAAACAAAATTCCCCACAAAGACAATAAATATTGTAATGTTTCATATGGGTCATTAAAAAAATTGTATCATATTGAATTGTATCATGGTATATTTTATTGTGCTCTGTCATTATGTATGGTATGGTAAATGCTTTGTATTCATAGAGCACTTTCTAGAGTGTTCTACACTTCTACACTCCCCAAAGCGCTGTACAACAGGAACAGTCATTCACCCATTCACACACACATTTACACACAGGAGGTGATCAGCTACATTGTAGTCTCAGCTGCCCTGGGGCACACTGACAGAGTGCCATGCACCGGCACCCACCAAGTCCCTCTGACCACCACAAGTAGGCAAGGTGGGTGAAGTGTCTTGCGCAAGGACACAACGACAATGTAACCCAGTCGGAGCTGGAATCGGACCGGCGACCCTCTGGTTACCAGAATGGACACTCTACCAACTGAGCAACACGCCGTCCCCGGCCGCCGGTATGGTATGATATGGTACTGTGTGCTACAGTATGGTGTGGTATGGTACAGTATGGTATGGTACTGTGTGGTACAATATGGTATGGTATGGTACAGTATGGTATGGTACTGTATGGTTTGGTACTGTATGGTATGGTATGGTATGGTATGATACAGTATGATATGGTACTGTGTGGTACAATATGGTATGGTTTGGTATGGTATGGCATGGTGTGGTATGGTATGGTATGGTACAGTACAGTATGATATAGTACTGTATGGTTTGGTATGGTATGGTATGGTATGGTATGGTACGGTATGGTACGGTATGGTACGGTATTGTATGGTATGATATGGTATGGTACTGTATGGTTTGGTATGGTATGGTACTGTATGGTATGGTATGGTATGGTATGGTACTGTATGGTTTGGTATGGTATGGTACTGTATGGTATGGTATGGTATGGTATGGTACTGTATGGTATGGTATGGTACGGTATTGTATGGTACGGTGTGGTGTGGTATGGTATGGTAGTGTATGGTATGATATGGTATGGTACTGTATGGTTTGGTATGGTATGGTACTGTATGGTATGGTATGGTATGGTATGGTACTGTATGGTATGGTATTGTACGGTAAAGCACTATATTATATGGTAAGGTGTGGTAAGGTATGGTGTGGTTGTATGGAACTGTATGGTATGGTATGATATGGTAACAGCATTTATTATTGCAAAGAACATTTTTCATAATAGTTTTTAATAATGATATATGCAAATCTACTCATACAATTACTGCACAATATGTAGTCGCTTAAAGCTGCTATAATTAATTCTCAAACAAGCATAGCTAGATAATTTATACAAACACGTCCAAATCCTTATGCCTCACCTCCCCTGGACATGGGACCGCACATTGCCACAGTAACAAGAGAGAGCAAAACACCAGTTGTTGAAACGCTATGCTAATGTTCACCCTTTTTTCCTCTTTCTACTTCCAAACATTTTTTGTTTTCTGCTAGCTGAAAAGGTGTTTTTCTTTTTGGGACTCTGGTATTTTTTCATAACAGCCGGATGTTTTTGTCTTTCTTGCATTTCCATGATGTTCTGCTGCAAAATGCTCCAGCACGCATTAATGGAGGATCCAAGCAGTGCGAAACTGTGGCGCTTTGGCAAGACAGGTAATCAGATTGTCCAATAGGTGCTTTTGGTCTGATTGACTGAGGTTTTTAGAGAACTGCAAGGAAACCACTTCATTAATTTCTTTCGTTTTATTTTTAACGCCACAAAATATTTATAGCTATGTTAGAACATTTTTAAGAGGCAAGAAAAGAAACGTTTTAAGCTCAATTGTTTTGCAAATTACCTATAGCACCTTTAAAAACAATAAATAACTTTCCAATCATAGAACATAAATGTATTGTGACGTATCATTTAAATCACGATATGACACTTTTTAAAATCACACTACTAGAATTTATACTGATATGTTTTGGGTGATAGGGTATGGCACAGCACTTGTATCATATTATTTGATTGAATCAACCTTTACTAGACTCTTCAAGTGTTTCCAGGTTTTTAATCTTTAATCTTAGTCTGGAATTTTTTAAAAATCAAGTGGGACAATCATCACAAGATCTCAAAAATAACTAGTTTCCCTCCCATCCCTTCCCGCTATGTTTCCAGTCTATCATACATCCCCCCCTTACTGGGATCAGTGGGGCCATCACGCGCACACCTTTGATGTCTCCCAGAGTTAAGCCGGTTTTGAAGTCAGATTAGTGAATTGTAAACACCCTTTTAGACCCTCAGACTCTCCCTGTAGAACGAGGGAGAGGGAAAGTGAAAGAGTTGTGGGATTAATGCGCACATCGCTGCTGAAAGATCGGTTGATCTAAACCCACGCTGCATGTTTCCAAGTGCAAAAACATTAACTGAAGTACTCGACTCAAATAGTATCCCTATCTCACCTCTTGTCTTTTCATTTTGTTTTACTTTTGGGGTGCTGTGAAAAAGCTGTATTAAAGCAGACAGTATTGCACTTACACACACCACACACACACACATATACATATATGCACACGTGTATGGAGAGAGGGCAGTGTTTTTCAGACGAGAAGCCCGTCTGTCTCTTTCACATTCCATTAGTTCCTGGAGCTACATCAGAGGGCAGAGAGCGCACACAGACATTCCTGCAAGACGCAGATGTCAGGATCAAAAGTCAGACTGACTCCTGTACGCAGCAGGGGGAGAAAGACAGAGATGAAGAAAAGAGAGGAACAGAGAGAAAGGGAGGAGAAAGAGTTTAGGCAGGAGGAAAAAGCGTCTCTTATCAACATCCTGTGTGTTGAAACCCAGAAAACATTATTCACTTCCTTAACAAATCTATACCCTGCCCCCAAACAAAAGGGCTTATATCCACTGCTTTTTATAAGAGTGTGTGTGAAAGAGTGTGTTTCCATCTGCACCTGTAATGCTTTGTGTATTTACTGTTCTCACAGCTATTGTTGCTATTGTTACTTACTGCTCTCTCTCTCTCTCTTGCTGCCAGGCGGATGGGAAACCGTGCACCATGCTGCCTACATCTTGTGCCTTGTTTCAGTTATTAAAAGGCTTGGGACCAGATGGTGTGTGTGCGTGCATGTGCGTGTGTGTGTTTGTGAATATGTGTGTGTCTCTCCAGGTCTTCACTTTGGCTCCAGGCTCTTCCAGAACTGGCACAAGCCCAACTGGGTCATCCATGCAAAGACTCGCTCCATCTCTCCTCCTCCTCCTCCTCCTCCTCCTCACCAGGAGCGCATCTGTGAGGGCCTTTACATGGAGAGAAAGTGTGTGTGTGTTTTTGTGTGCTTCCTGTAAAGATACAGTATGTATTGTAGGAAGTCAAAGAGGCAAGAGGAGTGGGGGTGGGGGCCCCATTGGTAACTTCGCAAAACCTAAATTCTGTTCTGCATAAGTCCATATCTTCTCCTGGGTCATTTTTTACTCTCCTCTGTTAATTTTGAGTTTTTATATCACGTCCTTCCTCTGATCTTTAGCCAGAAGAGAAACCATGTAAACATGCAAAAGAACCTTTTTTTTTCTTGTTTTTGAAGATTTCTAACAAAAAAATAAACAACTAAATAGCTGAAAACAATAAGTAGTCGAGGTGATCAGTATGCATACTGTATGTGCAGGAACATTGAAGTAAATGCTAGAAGATGGGAGGCTAAAGACTTTCACTGTCGACTGAGAAAACGATAAGAAGGGAAGAGAGAAGGAGTTAAGAAGAGCCACGGGCCTGGTGAGGCTGTCAAAGCAGCCGGGGAGCTGGGAGACAACAGACTGTCAGGAAACATCGAGAACAACCAGAAGTCATCTGAGCTCACGGCGTCGTGTTTGTGATTTCACAGATGTGTCTCCAAACAGACAACCACCCTTCTTTAATACGAGCTCAGAGATCCTACTCAAATGTTTACATGTCACTGTTGCGTTAAGCAGACTTGAGACGAGACATCATAGATTCAGCTCAGAGCTGTGCTGCAAATCTTTCGTCTATCACGCCGCGTGCGCTTCACTTTAAGGACAAGGACTGGGATTTGACAAGAGGGCGATTGTCTCAGTTTGCTTCAAGCAGCGCTTTCACTCTGTTTAACCTCCAAAAACACACAAAAAAGAGAATTTTTAGATTTTTATGCATAAATCTGTTTCCTCCCATGTGTTCACCTCACATGACACTGTGTATAAGTTATAAATAAATTAAACAGATAAACGAAAAGCCCAGCTCCCTTTTTAGCCTCCCACCTGTCTCACTGCTGATATTGTCCTTTCACCACCTGCTTCTCACACAGAGGCCACTGATTACATTAGTCCTCAGAGGGCTGCCCGGATCAATACGGAGTCACTGTTCAATCCAGAGCAATCACAGCGTCTGGCTAATGAGAACGAACAGAGACAGGATAAAGCAACACAAGAAAACTCATAAGGCTCTACTCCTTTTTCATCAAACTCAAATCTTGTTATAGATTTGTCTATTTTTGTCCTTTATCAAAATTGGGGTCAAAGTTTTTCTCGTTTACTGTAAGATTGAATCTGTCTCCCTCTTTTCTTTCATCAGGTCCTTCCATTTCCCTCCATTGTTTATCAGGGGCCAATTTCTCTCCTTTTTTTTTGGCTCCCTCTTTTTCTCTCTTGCACATCGCCGTTTAATGATGGTAATTTTCCACCCAGGTCCGAGAGTGAGCTGATGTGGCGAGGCTCTTGGCCCCCCTGCTGTTCCTGATGAGGCATGATGGGAAATTACCCAGAGCTCTCTGTTGTCAGATAGTAACTCACTGTTTGGTTGTAATAAGCAGGCAAACCCCTGCATGTGTGTTCATGCACACACACGTGTAGACACCTCTGATTGTGTGCATTAATTGCACTGTGTGAGATCACCGCAGTGACCACAGCTGTGTGGGCTACGCCTTGCTTTCCGGGTCACTTGGGTCATCAGCTCCCCCCCAAAATGGCTCCAGCACTGTCACTGTCAGACACGACAGCACATAATGAGAGCTCTACTCGCTGTTCCAAAGCCACTGAAACACTCTCCTCCATCCATGCATCACTTCCTCTTTATCCAGACACTCCTGTTCTTAACATTTCCAGGATGTCGATGCCTATGTGTGTGTGTGTGTGTGTGTGTGTGTGTGTGTGTGTGTGTGTGTGTGTGTGTGTGTGTGTGTGTGTGTGTGTGTGTGTGTGTGTGTGTGTGTGTTTATTGACAGGCCTCACGGGGACTCTACCACTTGGTGGGAGAGGATCAGAGCTGGTGTGTGTATGTATTGGGGGGGGGGGGGGGGGGGGGTTGCTGCCCCTACCACTGTGGTGTGTCACCTCTGCAGCAGAGCTGTCACCAACAAATGGAGCTTTAGTGGAACCCTGTAAAGAGAGTCCTGCTGAGTTACTGTTTGAATCAGCTGGGGGCCGGTGGGGGGTCGCAGGTTGTGTTTGATCAACATCAGCCGACGTTGGGAGGATGTCCACTGTCAGCTTAACCACAGATGACCATCTCCAGTAAACAATGACAGCAGGTATTTATCACAAAGAGCAAATAGAAAACATTAAGTCAGATTCAGAGGACTTTTATGGTCTGGTTAAAATGTAACTGGTTCATTAATGATAAGGGAAATCTGAGCTTATAGGTGGTAGCAAGTCAGTTCAGCGTTGAACCAAAACTGACAGTTACAAATCCGCACCCTAAAAATAAACCCTTTTGATCTTAATGGAGGTATGCATAATTTAAAGCAATTAAAGCAATAGCAATAAACACTAAAGGTTCAACCTCTCAAATTGTTGATCATTTTTTGTTTTTCTTTTCTTTTGCAGCAGAGAAATCAAGCCATTTAAAGAACTAATACAAAGAAGATAAACTCAAAGCCTCCAGCAGATGAATGTGGAGAAGCTTCTAAACTACAACAAATCACAAGTGAAGGTCAAACATTAACACTCTGTGAGAGGAGATGGATATACAACTGTGACATTATATATTATATTATGCATCACAAATGAGTTATTCTGTCAGGCTGTCAGGAGTAAAGATGTATGAAAGGGGTGATTTTGCAATACAGGTGTTTTAAGCAGATGGACACTTTAAAATGAGAGTAGGGTTGAGGTTTGACATTCATACTAATGCAAGGCCCAACAACAATTCTTACAATGGAAAAAGTTAAGTACAACATGGATTATTTGTCTTTTAGCAGCCAAATTTTAAAAAAACTTTATCTAATTTCCTGGTAAATAGGACCACATGTCCTCACTGACTTTTACGGAGAAGCAGACTGATGTGCATCATCATGAATCTTTGAAGATAGGATCTGAATCCTATTAGTTTTATGTTCCCTACCAATAAAACAACAACAGTTAGACAAACAAATCCAGGGGAATTGAATGCTGTTCCTCTAATAACCTAAAGTGAGTAACGCTTTTAATATTTTGGATCTACAGAGAGTTACAGATCATTTTCCTACATAAATCAACACTTTGTTCTTCTGATTAAAATGATGTTTACTTTTACCCAATTATTCAAAACTGCTTTTAAATAACTCTTTTATGTTCTCTATTTGTAATGATGTTGTTTGTTTTATTGATTTTATTTGTTGTTTTTTGATCGTGTTTGATTCCGTTTTTTGTGAAGCACTTTGTGATTTTTGTCTGTGAAAGGTGCTATATAAATAAACTTTACTTACTTACTTTACTGTGAGGAAGAAAAATAACTTTAAAAATTACTATGAAATAATGTTTTATATATATATATATATATATATATATATATATATATATATATATATATATATATATATATATATATATATATATATATATATATATATATATATGTATATATACATACATATAAATTATTTAAAATATCTACATATTAAAGAATACATATATTTTGCCCACAAATACTTTCAACTTTATGATTTTCAGAAATCAAAATCAAAAGTCACTGATTTACATGTTGGTAATTTTGTTGTTATTTTCAGAGTATGATACCATACACAGCCACCTATGAAAAAAAAATTGACATGATTCAAGACATAATTGAACATTTGAACCCTTAATAGTCAAACCAATATCTAAACCAGCCAGATTAAGTACATAATCATACTTTAGTGAAATAGATAGAACTGTAAGCCTGATTACACAGTGGATCTCCACTTCTCATCTATAATCTAACTACATCTTATTGAGGGCATGATAATTAGACTTCACCCTGCCGTGCTAGCTGCTGGGCCCAGCACCTTGGTGTGTTGCTGTGGAGATACTCCTCCACAAAAGGTTTCAGCTAATGGATAACACTCAGCATTACTGCTATCATTGTGCCGCTGGCTGAATGTGGCCGAAATGGCGAGGCCAAGCTAAACTGGTGTGACTGAAAAAGATATAAGACGGGGCAAAATTTGTCCATCTCTCTCTCTCTCTCTCTCTCTCTCTCTCTCTCTCTCTCTCTCTCTCTCTCTCACATACATACACACATACACCCCTACGGGCCAGGAGCTGACAGTAAATAAAGCCAAACTCCCTCCTTAATTAGCTCTTTGCCTGAGGGTGAAAACACAGAGAAAGTGTGTCAGTCTCTTTCTGGGTTGGACACTAAGCTGCCAGTCCTTTGGACCACAGCAGTCAAGAAAAAGGGCATTTCAGCACAACTGTTTTTTTATGTGAATATATGACCTTAATTTACTAAAATACAAGGTAATTTTAAGAAGTCACTTCTTCCTAATGATCTATTAGTTGTATTTTTTAATGTGAACTCAATTCCAAAACTCCACAACAAACAAAGTCTGCCTTGTGCACAGATCTAATTAAAATTAGGCCATAAATATCATATCTGAATTCACTCAGGTGAAATTTTAAAAAGCTGATTAAATTAAACAATTATTAGATAAAGTCAGTATTTACCTTTGTGCTGCAGCGACATCTCAGCGTCCTATTTGAACCTTCATTAGGATTTAAAAATAATCATTCTCCACGATGTAACTGTCTATGAATTAGTGACCCTCATGCACGTTAATGAGCTGCAAGCAGAAAACCATCATTTTTGATCAAATGTGTCCTATTTATACAATATAACTGCATTTGAATATATTTGATTTTTATTATAAGTGGAAAATCGACCAAATTATAGAACATACTTATTTAGATGAGAAATGTAGACTTTGTAATTTCTTGTTTTTGGAAGAGATGGTTTCAGAGAAGGCAAGAAATTGGGATAGAAGTGCACTACTGACCCCTGCTGGTGATATTTTTCACTGAGGAAACAGAACTCTGCAGCCTACAGATGTGTATTTGTTTATCTCATCTCAAAAGACCATACCCCTATGTTCCTAATCTTTTGAAATGATATTGTATTCATGGAAATAGTCATACTTGGGTTACAATTTCAAGACAGGAACAAAATTAAAAAAAAGGGAAAGAAGTGTGTGTATAGTTCACTACCTTAAATATGCAACAGCACAGCAAGTTGATGATAAGTATTTAATGACATTTATTTATTGGGATTTTCA
The DNA here is from genome assembly GCA_006937965.1 of Callopanchax toddi. Classification (NCBI taxonomy): domain Eukaryota; kingdom Metazoa; phylum Chordata; class Actinopteri; order Cyprinodontiformes; family Nothobranchiidae; genus Callopanchax; species Callopanchax toddi. The sequence continues at coordinate 537,113 of SSNR01000320.1, read as the reverse complement.
TCCTACAGCAAACAAAAATATTAAAACAAATCTTTGTGCACACACTCCCAGCATATATCCAGCAAATGTCTCTTGTGTGTCACACCTGACTTAACCGTGGAAGAGCAGCGGATTTCCACCCCATTGCTCATTTGATGCCACTAAGCCACAGGTCAGATGCAGAAGGGGAGTGCTGGTTAGTAAGACCTCTGTGGGAGAGCAGCTTCAGGAGGTTAAATAAGTCTTGTAGAGGACAAAGCCTCAATCGGATTTAACCCAGAAAGTGCTTGTTATGGCTCCATTTATGTATAATCAATAGAAACAGTGGGAGCAGGATGAAGTTGTTTGAGATTTATGGAAAAGATGACTTGTTTATGTGCAGTACATTAGAGTAGATCTCCACCCCTGCAGAGCTGAGGGTTGTGTGACAGATTCTTGCTAGAGAAGGCCAGTAACTGTATCAAATCAGACATACACAGGACACGCGTCAGCAGCGACGCATAGCAGCGGCCCTGGAGCCATAGCTATGAGTGGACTATCAGTCGCCACTGTAAAGAGAAAACCCAATTAAGACCATTAATTATGCTTCCTTGGCACTAACTCTATCACTCTCTTTTTAGCCCGAAGTACATTTAAGTGCGGCTGAGGCTGCGCTCTCTCTCTTGCACTACATAATCCGATCTAGTTGAGGAAGTTTGTCATGTTTGGCAGAACTGGACTCTCTGGGACGAGCCGGGAAATCCAGATGGACAGAGTAGTAGAGCTGAGCTCATCCACAGGCTAAGGATGTGTAGTCACACAGAAAATGTGGTATGATCTCATAGACTTATTCTACAAGGTTTCTCCTAATGCACTGTGAAAAACCTGTGAAGGAGGCAAATGCAACATGTTTCACATCGACATGCCTCACAGCACTTCGATGGCACAGAAAACGCTCAACTGATACACAATTAATGTCAATTAGAAATGTGAAATTGCAAAAGAGCTGTGGATAATGTGAGTTTTTAAATGTATATTAACATAAATTTGAGATAAAACAGATGAAATTTTAGGGCTTGATGTCACTTTATGTCAACAAAGTTCCATAAAAGATTTTTATTCTGAGCACTTCGCTAATAGTTTATTTTTCCTTCTCACAATTATGAGTTTTTCAGATAAATAGGCTAAATGCATTTGATAAACTGGAAAATATAGTTTTTGCAATAGAGCTGATGTTTAAAGAATGGACACCTCCACGTACAGAATAGCAGTAAAAGTGTTTAATTTGTGACATAAATACAAAAACGTGAAAATAAAGTAAGAAAAAGCCTGATATTGTATGTTATAATGATTTATCATCCAGATCAGTTATATTATGCAACTCAGTTTAACGTGTTCCATAGATAAGTGTCTTTAAAAACCCTTCCTTTTACTTATCAATAACAACTAGAAAAGATGCTTTTCCTGCGAAAAAGCAAAGTTGGAATGCTGAAAGCTGAAAGAGACAGCTGAAATTGTCCAAAACCAGCTGAAAGAAGCTCAAATGAGTGCAAATTTAGCTAAACTTTAAATAGTTAAACTTGAACAAATTTGTTGAAAATACCTGAATTGTTGAAATGATTGTACACATTTGCTGAAAAAGTGTAATTTAGCTGAAAAGATTGCTTAAACATGTGAAGAAAGCTTAAAAAACTGATTAAAAGCTTAATCTAAGCTGAACTGTGTAAATACAGTTCAATCAGTATAAGATAATTTAGCTGAAAAGATTGCTTAAACACTCAAATGGTTAGCAAAATAAGAAAATAGCAAAAGGCAATAACTTGCAAAAAAGTTTACACCAGCAGAAAAGGTAAAAATATAGTGGAATAAATATTACAAGATTAGCTAAACAGTACAGTGTAAGAAAGACTTTAAGGTCAAGCAGAATGGTAGAATATTAGTTAAAATATAATGAGGTTGAAAGTAGTTTAATTTGAGTTGAAAGCCTTAAAATATCTTAAATTTGTATTGTACTTCTTTGAATTAGCTGAAATATGTTGAATTTAGCTTAAAGAAATTGTTAAAACCTCTAAAAATATCTAAAACACTGAACTTAAGCGAGGCTAAAGAGTTTAAAGACAGTTTAATGAATGTAGGTAAAACACAGAAAGACATTAAGGAGTCAGAAAATCAAGGAGTTCTGTTGAAAGAGGGCAAAAATCTCAAAGGTTTGATATATAACCTGTCTAAATCGGACAAACGGTGTGAGCGTAGGGACATTTTGTTCAAAAAGGTGCTCACATGCAGTAAATGTGTGAGCAGCTGATGAAAGTTACAGGTTTAAGAAGAATAAAGTAGTTTAATTTGAGTTCAAAGGCTTCAAATATCTTAATTTTTTATTTTAACAGTTTAAAATAGCTAAAAAGGTTAAATTTAGCTGAAACAAAAGTTTAAAACCTCTGAAAAAAATCTAAAAACCTGAACTAAAGCTCAACTGAAGAATATAAAGACATTTTAAGGGTCAAACACAGAGCTGAAGGATCATAAAATTAGGGACTTCTGCTGAAAGAGAAGATGATTCTTTAAAAACCGTAATATCTATGGCCTTAAGTAGCATATCTGCTGAAAAAGGAAAAAAATCCCAATATTTTGATGTATAACTTGTCTAAATAGGACAAACGGTGTGAGAGTAGGAACATTTTGTTCAGAAAGGTGCTTAAATGCAGTCGAAATCCATTACAGACTGAGAGAATCATAAACCAATCAGCCTGGCCAATCAGAAAGCACCAATTTAGCTGAGTCATGCTTAGGTGACATGCAATTTAACTATGTCTACCTCACACTGCTGTGTTTAACCTGGAAAAACCACTGTCCGAACAACTAGCTGCTATTCAAAAACGATAAGACATAAATAAAAAATTTAAACTTTGTGGGTGACAGGACACTTTCGAGGTGTTCTGTCTAAATTTCTGTGTGTCTACGTTAAAATTTGAGGGAGATATGACGATGGAAAAACAGGGTTCAGTGAAAGTTCAAAGACAGACAGATGAGGTCGATTAACATGAGAAATCGGCCCAAAAAGGGAGGATTTCTGCTGGCCTTGAGGTGATTTATGAACGAGCCATACTACCTATGGCCCAAACAACCAGATATTCTGAAACTAGACAAAAATCCCAACATTTTAATGTATAATTTCTTGATGTTCTTCAAACTGAGTGACTGTAGTGACCATTTGAAAGAAAAAGTCTCTCCTAATCCAAAACGTGCTGAGGGTTAGAGGGCGGTGATGACATCACTAGAGTGGGAGACAGGTTTGAGATTCACGATTCACTCCCGAACAAAGTTGTCCTGCTCCCACAGTTTTCACAGCACATGTATAAATTATACATTTCTGATTAGGGATTTTTGTTAGCTTTCAGAAAGTGTAACTCTCATGTCTGTGTGACTTACGGTTCTCTCACAAATCGACCTAGTTGGCTCAGAAAGTCCAAATCTGCTCCCATCTCTTTCATTATATTTTTGTCGATTTTTTTGTGTGACTTCTGAAATGTTCCTTGAGTTTAACTCGTCATATCTCAGGAATGGTTAAAGATATCAACAAGCTGAGTCATTTGGGAATAGTTGAAAGTCTTGTGAGTCTTTTAAAAGTTGAATGAAGTTGATAGGTTGAAGTATGCTGAAGTAGTACAACTTTGAAAAAGAGTAGAATTATTTGAAAAATTTGAAGAATTTGAAGGATTTCAATGTATTCCAATGGGCCCAAAAGTTGGACAAAAAGCTGAATATCTTAAAAAATATTAAAGATATCAAGAAGAAAAGTCATTCCAGGAAAGTCCTAAATGAGCTGAACGTTTTGATATATGAATGGTTGAAATCAGCAGAAAATTGTGGAAGGAGTAGCGAGCCAAAAAACGGCGGAAGTTATAAGAAGAAGAAGAAGAATAATAAAGAGAAACAGCAAAACAATAGTTGGAATGCTTAGTCAGCATTCCAACTAATAACTATTAATTGTAGTTGTTAAGTCTAAGTTATTTGAAACTATTCATAATCAAATCGTGCAACATTTAAAAACAGGGTTCCAACTTTCTGTTTACATGTTCTTTTTCCTGCATATTATAACATACCTACGCTTTGCATCAAGTGAAAATAAAATCAAGAATCCAAAAAGGACAAATTGCACCTATCTACTGCTCTTCTTAAACTTGAAACACTTTCTCTGTCTTATTTCTGCCCCCAACTTAAACCCATCCAGGTTAATGGGAGGACTGGTGTCTATCCCAGCCATCTAATTTTAAAACAGATTGAAAAAGTTTGACCTGACTTCTCTTCATGTCCATCGCTGTCCCAACCTGCAACTTCCAATCAAACACAACTCACTCAATGAGTCTGCTCTAAAATCTCCGGAGATTACCAGACTTCTGTTTTCATGGCCAACAGAACATTAGCATGCTTATTGCTCCCGCCGATTATCCTCACTATGTACGGTACATTAGCGAACTGTACGATTGGCCAACCCCCTGCCTGTGCAATCAACAGAGAGCGTGAATGAATGATCAGCCATTAGCAGGTCGGGTGTGAACTGTGAAAATGGGCTCTCACACCAATGACTGCAGGAGGCCCTGATTTGTTTTAGCCTAGCTTAGCAAGCCAGCTAGCAAGGCCCTGTCTGGCATTGCATCAGCTAGCATCGGCCTGCCCAATGTAATGCAGTGGAATATGGACAAGTGTAGCGTGCTGAAGCCCAGTCTAGTGGAGTGCTGCGTGCAAGATCATAGTAAGACTCCTTGCTAACATATGCTTGTGTTTAATGCAGCGACCTGCTTCTGCATGGTGGGTTACGCATACCCTGCAGTGAAGGTAGTGTGTGTGTGTGATATCAGTAATCAGTGTACCTCACACAGCCAGAGTATAACTAGGCCTGGTGTGGTGAGAGGGCTTGGAGACCAGCTCTCTGCCAGTCCACGTTGAGTGTTTCAGCCGCTGGATACTAAAACTGGAGGCTCTACCTTCAGCCGCCAACAAGACCCCAAAGGTCCAGGTAATAGGAAGTCATGTCAGTGTGTGTTTGCTATTCATGGTGTGTTTTATTTGCTTCTTTAATACACCTCTGTGACATCTATGTGCATGCCTGTACATTAAATCATTTATGACCTTTGAGTATTACACACGAGGGGAAGGGAAAATTCAGTTATCAGAGTTACAGGAATGCTGTAGAAAGGGTACATCTGAGTCCCAGTGGAGGTGTGTGTGTGTGTGTGTGTGTGTGTGTGTGTGTGTGTGTGTGTGTGTGTGTGTGTGTAAAGCAGTTTTGGTCTGGTCCCTGTGGACTGGATGCTATTAGAGCTGCCAGCATGAAGGCAGCAGCATGTTGAGGGTCAAGAGAGGATATCAGATGGACACAGAAAATATCAAAGAATATAGCCAAGTCATCTTCAGGTTGCAGTTTGTCGGAGCACGTGTAAAAATGCACGAAATATTCACTTCGGAACAAGTTAAAAAGTTACCTGCTGCTTTCTTCACTTTCTTATAGTTGGAAAGCACGTTTTTAAGCAACTTAAATATTTTCTTTAGGCTGTAAGTGTGTGGGTTAGTCATTCAAGTCAGTGATAAAGTGTGTTTTATAGATATAGGGGAGAAATATGGCACATTAGACACAACAAAGTACTCCAGCCGCTTATCATCATGCACAGTTTTCGTCTTTATCGAATCTGACGATGTTGAATCCTGAGAGGCGAGAAAGTGTGATACAGTGTTTCAGCTCTCATGCTTATTTGGTTTTTCCACCTTCACACCCCGGTCTAATTTCACAGTGTAAAAAATCCAAGCTGCCATGCATGACGGTTCATCGCTGCCCTTCGAATCAGCGGACCACGGTGGATTCGGGGATGCAGACTGAGCCCACGGCGAACCAGCATTAGCTCAGCTCACCGATGCCTGTGTGCGCACAGTTAATTCAGTTGTTATTGTCACTTATGTGTGTCCCAGTGGAGCCAGGGTTTGCCGGTTCGCAGACCAGATTTTCAGTTCCACTTTGCACACAGGAAAGCTGATGTGAACTTTCTGTGTGAAAATTCAAAAATCTGATGTCGATTTAATGAGTTTGGAAATGTGAGTGACAGAGATGGATCTTTTTGAGGATTATATAGTTTGCATACTTTTATTTTTTCATAACTGTGCAGATATTCTACTTTTTCCACACCTTAGAAAAAAATGAAATAATTGCAGAGTTAAGTTATAAAAATCAGGATCTCTGATGTATAAGAAGCTGATGCAAAGACTGAGAAAAGCTACATTTCACAGTTGACCAGCTCTATCTGTTCCAGTATCTCTACCTAAATGATGGCCTTTTTATTCCCTGCCACTGAGCAGCTTTAGGACATTCAAACCATCAAATCTTCATACATCCAGGCGTCTCCTTCCTTCAACAAACATTACATTATTCCTCCAAATCACTGGCAGATAACTAATTCCTCTCTAGCGTGCATATTTTGGAATAATAAGACCCATCTGACTTCATCCTGCCTCTGGTCCCAAGAAGCTCATGGCCAGTGGCTGTGTGATAACGAGGTATCTAACGAGTGAGCTTGGAACCAAATAATAGCTGAGCTTTAATATTAAACTCTCACACGAGGGGTTTTTGGTTAGTGTCGGTTTTTGATTTCATGTCCTCGACCCCTCGATGAGGCACTTTGCCCCAATCTTCCTGCAGCATGCAGTCATAATAATGAGGAACAGGAGAGCGAGTGACCAAAACCATATCCGTGTGACATTAAGTGTAAACAGTCTTAACTGGATTCACCTGATTCAGGCCGATTACAGCTCCAGTGTTTTGAGCCCCGTTAGCTCTCCAGCACCCACGCTCATTATAAAGCTGGGAGACGAACACATGCTCAAGAAGAAAAAAATGGACGATTTAGAGTCTGGAGTCGGAGGATGTAGTGATCCGTTGCAGCGTAACGATCCCCCACCACAAAGCTTCAAAGTGTTAGTCTAACAGTAGCAGTAATAGTAGTAATTGTCTGGGCAGGGCACTAGAACAGAGAGAAGCAGAAAGGGGGGTTAGTGGAGGCCCAGCTAGTGTCCCATGCTTACTTGGGTGTAATGACCCATCGATGGTGACATCTTGTTTCATCAATTTCTGCTTCCCTTCACTTGTCTGTCTGGCCCAAGTCTCTCCCGTTCTCCGGCCCTTCTCCCCTTTCTGCCCCCTGAAATCCATCTTCCTCTCATGTTTTTCATTTAGGTCCTCTTGTAACTGCCCTTCAGGCTCAGCTAGATGTAAAGGATAACGTTGAACCATATGCCAGAGGTGCATCAGGGTACAGTGTGGGGAGGCATTTTCTACGGTCTGTTGAGATTTCTTCATATTACCGACTAATGCATTATACAAAAAAGCTGATAAACCAAGCAGAGTACAAACATGTCACACAAAAACGTAACTTTTGCAGTACACACCTAACCCTAATTGCAATTTTTTCCATTAGACTTTGCATTTTAAAAAACAAAACAAATTTTCTTTAGACCTGCAATAATGTCAGATTAAATCTCAGATACTTGGCTGATTATTAATTGAGACATTTTGGATAATTCAATCAAACCATCTATCTGTGAAAGGCTTCAAGTTTTCAAAACCTTCACAGAGGTTGAAGATGTTACCATGCACCTGTGAAATGAGATAGACAGAACTCACAAAACTCATTAAAAACTGACAGAATAATCAGTTGTGACAGTAATTGTCACAGTTGAATTTGTAATTATTAATTCTGCTTCAAATAGGAAAAAAAAATTAAAAGCAAAACTAATTGTCATAAAATGAGGATTTTGTTTGCTGTCAGGGATGTTTTCTTCATCTCATCTGTGAGAAGTAAATTAAACATTTTAAACACAGAATCTTCAGATTTAGAATATTTATATCCCAAAAGAGTAAAGATGAATCAAAATCAGCACTGCAGCATAAACTGCATAGTAATTGTCTCTGTCAGATGTGTGTGTGTAGGAGTGTGCAGGGGTATGTGTGTGGAGAGGCAGGGGGCCCAGCTGACGAAGCCTCTCACTGGGACGCTGGCAGGCCGAACTCGCCGCAGGCCCAGCTCTCAGCTCCACCTCTGACAGGCTTCATACTTATTGCTCAATGACATTCGATGTTTTCCTTCAGTTTGCTGTAAGATTGATTTCCCAGATATGTTTGAAATATCTCCAGAGCCCTAAAGCAGGGTGACTGACACAGCAGCCCAAAGAGAGAGAGAGAGAGAGAGAGTGAGAGAGAGAGAGAGAGAGAGAGAGAGAGAGAGAGAGAGAGAGAGAGAGAGAGAGAGGTGGAGGGGGGAGATGGGTGTGTTCAGGGCAAGGAAAAAGTAGGACATGTGATATACAGTGTTGGACACATAAAGTTGTTTGTTTTGGGAACTTTTGACTCCTATTGTCATTATGTTTATTTTTTAAAGTATTAAATTAAAAACGGCCATGAGAGTCAACCTCCAGCATCAAAGTTGGATGTGTGACATTTTTGAGAATAAAATAACTAATTACTGCTCATTGTTTTGGAAAAAACATACACGAAGATACAGCAGCAATGTAAGAGATTCAACTGCAAGAATCAACATGACCTAGAAAAAAAGTATCTGAGGTGTATTTTTATTTTATGGTCGAGAAAATGTCTCATTAATCTCTAATGATGGGGCGGGGCATAAAACTCGTCCACTGGAGACGCTTGTTTTGTTTCAGTTTCAAATTTCTATTAAAATTGATGATAGAGACATTTAAACTCCTAAATTCAAGTCAGAACCACCAGGTCTATTAACATCTCGATATTTGGACTGTGAAAGATAACCCAAGTGCCAAAGCAAGAAGAACAAGAATATCCAGAGCCCTGCTAGTGCCAGAGATAGAAGTGGAAACAAAGATTGTTTTAGTTTAATAGACAGAGCACATATTTCAGAAAGACATTGGTTTAAACCATGCGTTTGCCTTTAGCTTTCTTTAGACTTTTTTTCTAATCGGTACAAGTCTGAATATGTGGAGCTGCATGGTCTGATTTATCCCTCCCTTAACTTTATTTGAGAAGGTCTGGTCACAATAAAAACGTACTGTTCTATTTTGAAAACAAATCATCAGTTGCTTTTATAAAGTTGTAGACATGGTGCTGAAAATTAATAACTGTCCCAGTGAAACGTGTGATCACTGTCAGCACAAAGTCACGTCATTTAAACGAAGCCTTGATTCTATAAATTCTTCCTTGAAGATGTTTTGTAAATGAATAATTTGAGGAATAGTTTCATCCCTAAAGCCACTATCCTGCTTCAGCACACCTGATTTAAAACAATGAGTGCTTAAACCGAGTTCTGCAGAACTTGAGAACATGCTGAATATATTCAACATTGAATCAGGTGTGTTGAAACAGTAGGAGGATATGTTCACACTGCAGGTCTTTTTGCTCAATTCTGATTATCTGACTTTATTCCTCAAATGACTTGTATGCAGCACACTGTGTTCATGAAAGTAAATTAAGTACAATTCAGTTTATTTATAAAGCACCAGTTCACAACACAAGCGTTGAACAAAGCAACCAACCTAATTCATTTCAGGCCCAGATTCAAGCCGAGTGATTGCAGTAAATGCAGTTCAGCTGTAAAACACTGATAGTCGGGTGGTGGAAGGAATACTTTAAGGAGTTCTTCAATCCCATCAACACATACTCTGATGAGGAACCAGAGCTGAGAGACCTGGGGGTAGACCTGGGGGGGGGGGGG
>SSNR01000320.1:495083-527417 GCA_006937965.1 Callopanchax toddi | reverse complement strand
GGGGGGGGGGGGGGACTGTCTAATCTCTGGGGCATAAGTTGCTGAGGTAGTCAAACATCTACACAGCAGTGAAGCCCTGCGAGTAGACAAGATCCTTCCTGGTATCTCAATGGTCTCAATTGGTTGACACATCTCTGCAACATTGCATGGTCCTCGGTGGAAGTTCTTTTGGAGTTTCAGACTGGGGTGGTGGTCCCAGTTTTTAAGAAAGGGGACCAAAGGGGTGTTCCATAAAGAGATCACACTCTTCAGCCTCCCTGGAAAGGTCTACTCCAAGGAACTGGAGAGAAGGGTCCGCGCAACAGTTGATTCTTGGATTAGGGAAGTGTAATGTGGTTTTTGCCAGTGAGACTTGGACTCTGCCAGGGCTGCCCTTTGTCACCGGTTCTGTTCATATTCTTTATGGACAGAATTTCTAGGCTCAGCCGTGGTGTGGAGGGTGTCGAGTTTGGTGGCAGGAGAATCTTGTCTCTGCTTTTCGCAGATGACGTGGTCCTCCTATAGCCTCATCAAGCTATGAACTTCAGCTCTTGCTGGGTGTGTGTGTGTGTGTGTGTGTGTGTGTGTGTGTGTGTGTGTGTGTGTGTGTGTGTGTGTGTGTGTGTGTGTGTGTGTGTGTGCAGCCAAGTGTGAAGCATCTGGAATTATGATCAGCACCTCCAAATCTGAGACCATGGTTCTTGACTGGAAAAGGGTGGCTTTAAAACTCTAGGGATACCTCAAGTGGAGGGGTTTAAGTGTTTTGAAGTCTTGTTCACGAGTGAAGGAAGGAGGAAGTGGGAGATTGACAGGCAAATCGGAGGAGCGTCCACACCACTGCAGACACTGTCCTGGTGAGCCAGAAGGTATGAGGCTCTTGATTTACCAGTCAATCTACATCCCATTCCTCACCTATGGTCATAATTTTTGGGTAATGACTGAAGGAACAAGACTGCAAACACAAGCGGCCGAAATGCGTTTCCTCCACAGAGTGGCTGGGCTCAGCCTTAGAGACAAGGTGAGGAGCTCGGACATCTGGGATGGACTTGGAGTAGAACCACTGCTCCTTCAAATTGATAGGCGCCAGCTGAGGTGGTTCAGGCACCTGATCAGGATGCCTCCTGGACACACGGGGAGGTGTTTTGGGCATGTCCTGCCAGCAGGAGGCCCCCGAGTCAACACAGGACTCACTGTAGGAATTCTATCTCCTGGCTGGCCTGGGAACACCTTAGGGTCCCACTGGAGAAGATGGTGGAAGTGACCGGGGAGAGGATGATCTGGGACTTCTCACTCGGGAGGAGCCCAGAACAGAACAAGAGAAAGAAATTGAAGTGAGGATGCGAAAACATATTAGCATGTGTGTGCATCAATTTTTAAGTTGTTGTGTGATTGGAACTGACAAAATTATGACCAAGTGATAAAGAAAAGCTTGTTTCATCCACTGTTAACGTGTGATCTGGATGCTTCCTGCCTCTCCCAGGGGAAAATTGTGATGTCATTTCAATCATGTAAATGTCTAATGAAATGCGACATAGGGTCACATATGAAAGTGACCTGGATCTGAAAAAAGTTGTTCAATATAAAAAAAAAATCATATATGGGTCGTATTTGGGCCAAAACGTTGAGCCATATTTCCCGAGTATTGGTCAGGGTTCTGGTTTTTGGCAGAAACATGAACCCAACCTCAGACAAATGCAATATCTGAAAGTCCTAAATCACAAAAAAGAAAGCTGTTTCTTATACAAAGATTTTTGTTGTGACCTAATTTATTCTCAGACCAAGTTTGATCACAGAACTGAAGAGAAATCTCCAGATTTCATGTTCATTCCAGTCAACAGTCTAACATCACCACGAGCCTCGTCTTTATGCAGATAAAAATCTGAATACATAAAATTTATAGTGAAAAGGGGGAATTAATTTATGATCAGGAAAGGGCCTGAGAGGTGTTTATTATGAAGATGAAATTTTCTCCTTTGTGGAAACACATTTCCACTTTGTCACATCTCATCGCTGAGCATTTGATCACATTTACTGCTTTGTTTTCTTTTGAACAAGGAGGGAGGAGGGGGTGGACGGATCTACTGTTTTAAACTCTTTAATGCAATTTAACAATGCCACGTATTCTTTTCACGTTTCATTGGGGTCCTTTACGTGTGAAATTGCAGAGGCTGGGCTAGCCCGCCACTCGACACGGCACAGCAGAGGCACGATCACAGCGAAGCGCCAGATGTGGGAGGGAGAGCGAAATTAATTGCCACACATTGTTCAGTGGGTGTGTGCTCACCTTCAGTGAATTAACCGCTCTCAGGGCGTGACTGTCTGAATAACAGGAATGGAATATGAAGCCTCTCACTCACAGCTGAAGCCATCTCCAGGCATCACATTCAATTAGCTAATCTGACCCCAAATGCACATGCTTAACTTGTCGTTTGTCAGTGCGTAAAGATGGAAAACATTCTTTTTTTTTGTGAACAACAAATACCGCACTTATTCTCTGGTTTTTGACATACATTCTACACATTTTGTAAAGTTCTTTTGAACTAATTTATGCTAACGTTTGTTTTTACTTATTTTTGAAGTTAAAAAAAAACTTTTTTTAAAAGTGTAGATTCCATAAGAATAATCACTGACATTTTCATATAAAGACTTTTAGCACAGATGAGCTGGGAGCTGTGCATCTGCTGAAAAGTTCAAATCAATTAAAGAGACTGTCCACCTGAGCCCATTATGATGCATTTTAATGTTGTCTGCTCAGACTTCATTTTTAGAAGAGATAATGAGGTTGAAAGCACAGATAATGCTCATTAATGACAGCGAGATGACAGATTACAGTGCTCCCCTGTGGCCTTTACCATCAAACTCATACCATTTATTCATAGATTTGGAGGATGCCTTTTTAGGATTTGTCCAAATTATTACAGTTTTAATTTTTTTCATCAGCACCACATGCAGCACTTTACTGAAAAAGGACATTTTCACAAACACATCATCCATCAAGATAGCAAATTACTTTGGGTTCTGTTTCTCATTTGATCTGTTTTAACGTCCTAAAACTTCATAGTATTTTTTTAAACCGTAAAGTAAAATAACAACTATAAAATATCAACTCCTTGGGAGGGGGGTCCTGCCTCAAGTGGAGCAGTTTAAGTATCTTGGAGTCTTGTTCACGAGTGAGGGAAGGAGGGAGATCGACAGGTGGATTGGGGCAGCGTCTGCAGTGATGCGGACGCTGAACCGGTCTGTTGTGGTGAAGAAGGAGCTGAGCCGACAAGCAAGGCTCTCTATTTACCGGTTGATCTACCTCCCAATCCTCACCTATGGTCATGAGCTAATGACTGAAAGAACAAGATCGCGGATACAAGCGGAGGAGCTCGGACATTCGAGAGAGACTCGGAGTAGAGCTGCTGCTCCTCCATATCGAGAGGAGCCAGTTGAGGTGGTTCGGGCATGTTGCTAGGGAGGTGTTTTAGGCATGTCCTGCTGGCAGGAGACCCCCGGGTCGACCCAGGACACGTTGGAGAAAATACATCTTTAATCCGGGAACGTCTTGGGGTCCTGCTGGAGGAGCTGAGGTGGCCGGGGAGAGGATGGTCTGGAACTCCCTAGTCTGAGATGCTGCCTCCGCAACCTGGACCCAGATAGGCGGAAGAAGACGAGACGATAAAATATCAACACATTTTTGACCTTTTTAAAGACTTTTCCTGATTTTTGTTAAGGCAGCAGTGACCCTGATTGATTCTTTAATGCATTTTCCCTGCATGAGATGCAAATATCACAAGTTTCCAGGAGACTGCTAATATCACCTTTTTGGCAACCCTAACCCTACCCACATGGGTGGGTTTTCCTCTAAATGCATACAGGCATAATACCTCATCTAAATGTAGTCAAACTACTCTGACTGGTTGGCAGCACAGAATGAAGTGCATCAAATATCAATATCTAGAGGAAAGTAGAAATATTTAAAAAAGAAAAAACTAAAGTGCTAAATTGTTCTGGGAGAACAGAGAGCCATCCTCAAATCTTCTTCCTTTGCATTTTGACCAGCCTTTATTTTAACTTTACCACCACCTATTGGCCTAGCAGTATTCCCCCCCCCCTCTTTTTTTACTGGAGCCTTTTATACATTTGATCTTTTTTATCTTTTAAGTACAGAACTGTGGTGAAGTGACTGTATAACATCTGTGTTGTTATTGTGTTCCAAACCATTACCTCCAGACCTACAGTATCAAGAATGATAATACATCATAATGTTCCTCTGAGGTCTACGATTACCATCCCAGCATCTCAAACGGACCCTAACTCACTCTGTCAGCATCATCTGTATCAGAAGAACTAGCAGTGGCATGCCCACCCCGACCGTGACCCTGGCATAGACTCGGGCATGAAGGTAGAATAGAGCACCTCCACCCTCCACCTGCCCCTCCTGTCTCTTCATCTTCCTGGGCAATATGAGTGGGGGGGTTGATGGAGGGGAGGGGGATTTGATGGAGAGGTGGTAGATGAGGGAGAGATTGGGGACATAGTAGCGGTGTGTGTGTGTGTGTTGAGGAGGGGGACTCTGCCTCCCCTGGGGTGGACTGCTGGAGCGAGGTGACCCAGCTTGTCGCTCGGTGACCTGTGAGAGGGACATTATGAAGTGTGAGTGGCTGTCACCCTAACCGCTTGTGACAACACGGCTCCCGGCGCAGCTGTGCCAGCCGGCCCCAGCCAGAGGCCCGGGGCCCACAGAGGAGAGGGCGGGAGAAGACGGAGCACGGTGGGCTGTTCAGGGAGAGTCCACGGTGAGGCAGGAAACACCGGTAGAAGAAACACTGTGGGGTTGTTGAGATTTCCTTGATTCTAGGACTTTACTGAACTTAGCGTCAACCATGTGGCTGCAGTGTACAATGTGACAACCAACTATTTGCTTTCATCTTTATTTTGTTCATTTGAGTTTACTTCTTGTCTGTAAAAACACAAAGCTTAGGTGACCAACTAGTTGTGATTTTCAGGCAACAATTCAGCCTCAAACCTGTGTTGGATTTGGTCCCAATAATCTTCTCTTGGTTCTCAAGGAAAGCAAACAAAAGTAGAAAATAGCACTTCTCAAAAAGGTTCTGCTCAATTAGTCCCCCTGCCAGCCTCTGATAAAGCCTCCACTGAGTCGGTCAGTGACCTCTGACATGCGTGCGCTCTTACTTGTCACCTTGTTAAACGTATTAGATTGTGAAGTGACCGAAAGGACATGAGCCTGGTTACAGAATCCAGATCAGGATCGCTAAGCTACGCTTCTTTTTAGATGTGACGACGTCTTTGTGGACGTTGTTGTTGGAGCAAGGCAAAAGTAAAGAAAATCAAAATAAAAACAAGTCAATTTTAATTCATAATTTTAATGCTTTATACACGGTCAGGATAATTTACCTGATATTTGTGATCACTACTGCAAGATATTTTCTTCAAGACTTCAAAGGCGAATCAAAATCTGAAAAATTAATAAAACAAACAGAAAAAAACAACACAAATTTATAACTAAAATAAAAAACAACAACTGATTTGCTCAGGTTAGAATTAAGTTATAGAGGTCTTATAATTTACTGCCTAATCTTATATAAGCCTTAATGTCTCCATCAATTATTTAATGTGTGTGCAGCTTTAAGGATGCAAACTGAAAAGTTAGTGGAATAAATATTTTTCCTGCAAAAAACGACCTCTTCACACACAAAAAGGGGAAATATTAACATCCTCGGTGAGGCTCAATCTGACAGACTATTTGACAAACTAAAGAAAATACTGGCAAAAATATGTATGTTACCATAGAGCAAGAAAACAAAGTAGGTCTTCACCAACAGATTTTGAATTGGTGGTAAATCTGTCGCCTCTAGACTTGTATTTTAAACGGCACAACGTTTTTCCATAAGGTTTTGATAAGATCTTTAACATTACTTCTAGTTTTATCTCACGTCAAGTATTACCAATAAATATTTACATTAATAGCTAAGAATGATTCAAGTTTACACCTTTGTTTATTCATTTTCTTGGATAATTTACTGGTAAGTCTGAAGTGAAAAAGTTGAAGTCAAATAGCTCCAAAATCTTTACATTTATGAAAAAAGTGAAAGGTAACAGAGTTTGAGAGACAGAAAAAACAAGTTTTGCACATAAAGTAATTCCAAAAAACTGTATTAGAGATTTCTGCATGGTGTGAAGTGTGACTTGATAACAACCAGGCAGGAATCTCAAAAAAACTTCTTATGCAAAAGTTGCAAAATACATAATTAATAGTGAAACTTATGAAATAATATCTTTAGTAACGTGTCTCATTATCGTGCAACTTGGTGACGTGTTCTCTCCTAAACTTTCCTCTCTTTGTATCTAAACCCTTCCCCTTTCCTCTCCACCTCCCTCCCCTGCGTCTCTCTGTCACAGCTGACCTGTGCCCTCTCTCCCTGCGTTGTCTCTCCTGGTAGTGCCCAGCTGGCACGCTGTGATTCGGCTGGGCAGAGGCAGGAGCCAGTGCCAGCTCTACTGGTGCAGAAATGGGCACACCAGGCGAACAGGCCCAGAGTCAGCAACAGCAGCTTGCTACAACACCCCACCCCGACCCCCACCTCCCAGCTGCTACATTCACAACGCACACATACGCTGACATACATGCTGCTGCACCAGCATCAGCGGACCGATGCCAAATAGGTTTGGTCCGACTGGGACCTAGTTAACTGGGACAAAACATTTGTTTACACACTGGACTAGCTCAAACAACTGCACACTTTTTGCACACTCACATAGAGGAAATGTATGTTCTGCTCACATATGTAACCATAAAACTACAGGTACATAGATGTAACTGCAGTTTTTAACTTTCAGGACCCTAAAAAAGACCTGTAGCAGACATGCCTGCTGTCCTTCAGCTCATCAGGCCTGAGTATGTCTGTCTTCTCTCTTCTGGCTGCAGAATCACATTGAATAACTTCTATCGCAGTTTTATTAACTCAACAAATCCTATTTGACCCTAAAATCAGACCAATGATTATTTTCTGCCAGAAGAAGTGATAAATTATTTTAGCTTCAAATAAAAACATTTAGAGAATGATGTGAGCATCTATATATGTGATTTATTATGACTCAGACATTTAGATGGGGATTTACGGAGAAGGATGGAGCAGATTTGCATGTTTGATTGTGACACTTTAAATTTTTGAGCCACACTTCCTTATTTGTGTTCCTGCGATGTGTGTTTATTTTGACCTCTGTCACACAGATACTAACCCCCCCCCTTCCCCAAAATTGTGCTCCAGTAGCCAGCCGAGCTCAGTGAAGCAGAGCCGACATGCTCAGTGGCATTTCACACACCCAAACTCGTGCACATAAACACACACAAACTGCTTCTATCCAGCTGGGGTCCTGTGTAACATCCACGAGCACACACACAGACATCAGCTGCGATATGGAAATAATGGTCGGGGTCTGATCCACTAAAGCGCACCTTACAAAGCACCTCTGTGCAGAAAAGAGCCTCTCAGACATCTCTTATCAGTCCACCTCTGCAGGTTGGCCCACCTTTTGCCATCCTTGGGATCTAAGGCACACTTCCGCTTTAAAAGTTGTACACCACTACCTTTGATAATCAAGACACAACCTAATTGAGCTCAGCCATGCAGAAGATGCTCTCGCCTTTTTGTGCACACACACTTTTTTTTTCTTGCAGAGATGGGGGCCTATACTGTTTCAGCTCATCCGAGTGTGAGATTCTCCTTTCCCCTTTCCAGTCCTGCCATCATCTCACTAATGGTGTTTCTATCTCCTCTCCATAGGAGGTAAATGAAGCTTTTAAGCAGGGCGGAGGGAAGGTGGGGGGGACTGCTGAAAAGATTAATTGACTTTCTGCGGAGCTTCACTTATCCTCCACTGGCACCTTTGACTTGTGAGTGTATTTGTGTTTGGATTAGATGATTATATCACAATTATTGTTGCAATTTGTGGTTGGGCTCAAGGCCATCTTAAATATCAAGCTGTGTCCCATCAGCAGTTTCACCTGCTGGCGCTACTTTATACCTTTTATGAAAAAAATTAAAATTAAAATTAAGCTTGGTCAAAATTCTCTGAATTTTTATAATTATTTGAACACTTGGGACTAAAATAAAGTGGGCATTAGTTGTCAAAATTAATTGTCAGAACTTTTCTTTTGTCATCAGACTTTGATGGACAATGAGATAATTCTAATAAAATTTGAAAAAATAAAAGTTTAAAAATAACAGTAAATCTTATTAAAATGCATTTTAAGGAAAAAACTAATATACTGACAGATGTAAAAACATGGATTTGACATCCAGCAATAAAAGATGAGTGTAAAAAACCAGATTTTAATGTTCACAGTGAGCAAGAATACTTTTTACTTTTATGTTTTCTGGGAAATAAAGAATAATGATTATAATGTAGTGTAAGGTAATGATAAAGTAAACTTAAAACTTATAAAGTAATAATAATATATGGTAATAGTTAACTTTTTATTCAAATCCTCCCATATGTTTTAGAATGATTTTAGTTTACTAGTTCATTTTTTTGTAAAAATTGAGTGGAAGCTTAAATATAACGTTGTATGCTTTTTTAAAGTTGGTTGACCAGAAAATAATCAAACAAAAACAAGAAATTATTTTTCAAACTAAAAGAAAAAGTTTTAAAAACTGGTGTTTTAGTGTAAATTTACCTCATTTGAACCAGGAGATTCAGACAAGAGTTTGATCCTTAGAAAGTTTGTGTGAGAAATGTCTCTATTTTGAACTTCAGCTCTTTGTTTCCTTATATGCTTCAGTTATTTTTTCATACACACATGCACGCACTCACGCACGCACGCATGCACGCACACATGCACGCACATAGCAAAGGAATTTGGTGTCAAGTGCATAGAGCAAAAACAGGTATAGTTTGTGCAGACAGAAGTAAATTAGGATACACCAGAGTGATTGGGCCAAATGTGTGAATGTCCAAAAGACTTGAGACTCACAGCCAGACTCTATTCTCCATTCTCTCTCTCTCTCTCTCTCTCTCTCTCTCTCTCTCTCTCTCTCTCTCTCTCTCTCTCTCACACACACTCAGACAACCTCACACTTCTCCCCACTGCAAACTCCCCCACCCACAGCTGCACGGCCTTCTCCTGTCATGGTGATAATCTCTTTGTCAGGAGCCGTCTGTTGGAGATTTGTCCGTCTGATCTGGTGAATGTCCGAGTGGCAGGTCGAGCTGTAGTGCCACAGGGTGTCCGAGGCGTTCTGCAGCTGTGTGTGTGTCTGTGTGTGTGTGTGTGTTGTGTTTCCAGTGACATAGGTGGTGGGATCTCTGTCGCTGTCAGAGTCTGTATGTCGCTTGTCTTCAGCGCTCTGTTTTGTGAAGTAGGAGGAATGTTGAACTGACAAGAAACAGCTATATTTGCACTAGACAAGATTGTAATTTGAATTTAATAACATGTGTACTCATACTTGTTCTGCGTGCCTGCGTGCGCACATCCTTGTCTTTCCTCATCTTCATGACAACTTAATCAGATATATGTCAGTGCTCATATGTTGTTCGCTCTACATTTCAAATGAGATGCTTTTTATAAACCTCATCACAGCGTGAGCATTAAGTACTGTTGTAAATATCCCTCCACTAGATGGCTCTGCTTTTTGCACACATCTATTGCACATCTGAATCATTGTTTTGCTCCTATTGTTACTTTAGAAACTTTGTTTAAAATGTGAGCATTGTTTAAAGAAGCTATATTGTTTTAGTCATTTGATTTAGCAAATTTGAAATTTGTGATCCAAATGCAAATGTAAAAAATTACACAATATTTCACACTATGCTCTGAGTCTTGCATGGTCTTGTATATAAATTGTCTACTGTGACTTTCTTACAGTTTTTACATTAACGTTTCAAAAGATGATCACTTAAAATGACACAATGAAGTTTTTTATTAAGTGTCAAGTAAATTAAGATGCTCCAGGTGGTATTCTTTAATTTTTTTTTACAACAAACTATAACTTGGTCATTTGTACATTGTGAACTAAATGAAAAAACAATTAGAAAATGGTAAAAAGTGTCTGATAAAATTGTGACAATATGTGTTCTTATCTGACCTCACTGGTGTCTGTAGTATTTCTGCATCTTAATTATTGCAAAAAAGAGAAGTCACTTCAACCACAGCTCAAAATGTTGTTTTTAGTCAGTTACAGTCTTTAGAAAATTAGAATAGAGCATCTGAATTGAATGGCTACCTCTGTTTAACAGAGCTGGACGAAAGTGGAGCTCCTGGAGATCAGAGAGAAGATGAAGGAGCAGCGAAAGCTAAAAGAAAGGTCAGCAGGTCTCTGTGTTCCTGGATTTGCTTCAAAGTGTAATTTCCTCTGGAGTTTGATTCACATTCAAATATATACGTATTACATTAATCTCTGACACTCAAGTGGAAATTGTTTGCTTTCAGCACTCTAAGAAATATAAAAATAGGAATTAAATGAGGATAAATACCTACTTGGAGACAAATACAGTAATGCAATAATAACAACGGAAAATGTAAGGTATGCTATTCAATCTATAATGTAATTTCTTTTTCTGGAAAATCTTTAAAACTTAAGCTTTTGTCTCAGTAGAGACACTAAAAAAGTTTTCCAAGTTTGATGCAACATTTAAAAGAAGCATTGTTTTACTTCCTCAGAAAGTTGGTTTTATTCAAAGTCTGTAAAATCCAGCATTCAGGGGCAGCTTAATGCTCTCAGTCATATAATATCAGCTGAATTAGACGTTTCTTGCCAAATAGTAAAAAACGTTTGCACACTTGTTTTATGACCTTGACCCTGTAATGCTGCACTTGTACTTTGGCATAAAGGTTTGCTGCATTATCGATTTCATAATTGATTAACATTTTGCCAGTAGCATTCTCACTTCACAGTTTTATTCATCATAAGTGGGGTTTTTTATATCAGTTTTGCAAGATTACATGAGATCTAGTGGCTGATGGAGGGACTTGAGCCATAACTGTCTGAATAAAAGAACAGCCAGATCCTCCAGATATTTAAAACATTTATCTTTATACAAACTAAAAAGTTGTTGCAGCGACCTCAGCTGAATAATAAAAATAAAAAATCCACCTTTGTGTACATTCTGAAGTTCTCCTTTATGACCTGTGAGATAAATTCCAACCAGGATGTTACTGTCAAGTTGAGTTATTGTTTCTCAAAGCTTCTTTTTTTTCCTTCCTTTCCTCTTTCGCCTTTCATCTCTCCCCTCCCGACACCTTCTCTCTGCTCTTTCTGTTGTTTGGTCTCCTCTTGTCACTCCACTGCAATCATCCTTGCAGGGGGGCTTGTCATCTGTATCTACTCATATCCTACAATCCCTTCTGCGCTGAGCACTACTGCACTTAAATGTCAGGGCTGATGAGCCTGCCACACCCACCTGACACATCAGCTCAGCGCCTGCTAAAAGCTTTTATGGAGTGTGAGCCTGGTGGTTGATATAAATTAAAGAGTTTCTTCATGTTCTTCTTTTTTATATTGGGGGATTTAGAGGGAGGCGGGGATTAGTACAACAGACAACTTCTTAAGCACAAGGTAGGCATTGGCTATGACTGGTTGCCATCTAGTGGCTCTAGTAGGACTTGCTGAAATCACATCAGATAAAATGAGTCATGCAGGCTTCATCCTCCCTTGGTTACTTAACACATGTCATTCTTAATCTACACATTTAAAAAAATGCTTTTGATTGTCTGCAAACTATTATTTGTGGTGCAAACCTGCCACTTGAATAAGTACGTGACCTCAACATCCTAAATAATTTATTCACACTGATTTGAGGCTTTAGTGGCCCTGACTAGCAAAAAAGGATACCATTTTCTAGATTTGTTTAAAGTTTTTCCTCTCCTTTATTGCAGCTACAATATCAAATACAATGTCTAAAGAGAAATCTACTGACTTCATCATGAAGCAAACCCATTGTCTAAATTAGAAGTTATTATGTTTCTCATTAAACTGATTATTTCTTTACTGAATTTTAGCAATCGTTGATCAAAATGTACAAGCATGTTCTAATAAAATTTGTGATAAGTGGATTGTGGTTTACCTACAAAAATGTTTGCTTTTAAAAACAGACTCCTAAACAGCTGTTATTGTTGGGTTATTATTATTGGCTTATGTTGCTATGTCTCTTTGCAGTTCTGTACAGTTCTTTGCAGCTTTGCACACACCTCTTGTACCTCATATATTTCATTTGCACTGATTTTTATTCTTGCACAGTTTTTAAATTGAGCAGCAAAAGAAGAATTTAATTCTACATGGATGAATAAATGACAATAAACTTGAGCTTGAAGATGAGTGGAGTTACTCAATTGTTCTGCCTTGGTGGTTATAATGTTGTGGCTGATTAAAAAAATTCAGATTGAATTTGTGGCCTATTATCTGAATGTTTTCTTATTGCATAAAAACGTTGCCTGTTAAAGGGAGAGTTCAGATCTTTTGTTTCTGCTAAAAGGTCATAAGCAGGACATATCTCACCTGAGAGGTTTGTTCTGACTGGAACGATGAACAAATGACTCACTGAATGATGCCAGAAAGAAACTTTTTGTCATAAAACAACTCTAGTCTCCAAAACCCCACAGCAGGTCAAATCACTGCCATGTTATAATCATTTACATTGCTCATAAAATTCATATTCTTTCTTTATTCATTTTTTAGCAAAGGAAATTGGTTAGGGAAATTTTGCCAATGTTAAAAACACTAACTGATATGGAATTCTTGTGATTAGATCTTTAAGATCCTTTATAACTGGGCCTGTTGTGATTAGTGTCTCAGAGCGGATCTACAACAGGTAAGATTCTAATTGTTCATAATGTTTCCACAGAAACCCACTTCTGAATGTTTTTAGTTCCACTTTACAACAAGGGCACCCTTATAAATGCTTTATCAGTAAGTTATTGAGTAGTTTGTAAACACATTATAACGCATTATTAAAGTTATGTAAAAAGTATTCATGTGTGTTCAAAGGCTCACTATTTAGAAAGCTGTACTTTCATCTAGGTAAATGTACATTTTATGCTAAATAATCATTTTTCTTTATTATGGCTGCTTTATATATTAATGTGTTTATGCAATTTATAACTTTATGAAGCTTCATTGTAAAGTGTAAACCACATGACCCTTTGATTATTAAGTAATAAACATTTGACTGAAGACTGTCAATACCTGTTGACTCACTATTTGGCAAGAAATGTTCTTTTTTGCACTATTAATGTCACTTCTTGACAACGCAGAAAATGTTGTTGTTTTTATGAGGGAGAGTAAATATGATTTCAGAAATATCTGTAAGTTTAATGTACAAAAAGCTAAACAGCTACTTCACTTGTAGTTCTTAAAATACTTGTCAGTTAAAATATCTTTGAAAAGTATTAGTGTGATTAGTGTGTATGATTCATTTGAGGGAATATAAAATCTGATTATTAGGTAATAACAATGTAAGCATTGCTAAACCTGTTCAGTCATGGTATGTGTAAGTGTGCATGTGTATATGTGTGCATGTGTATGTGTGTTAGTGTATGTGTAGGTCTATATGTATGAATATATATCAGTATGTTTCTGTCTACATGAATTACTTTGATGACTGAATACTACTACTACTACTACTACTACTACTACTACTACCTCTGGTGTTATATAAATAAACTGAACATTTAAAGTAAAGATTTTGTTGAATCTCATTTCACTCCCTGGACATGTGTTATTGTGTACGCTGAATTACTGATAAACTGTCAATAAAAAATATTTAAAAACATTTTCTTAATTTAGCTTATGCTAAAATGTACGTATGGATTTCTTATTAATCAGTTTATATGCATTTAGTAAATCGCTGAAGCAAATTAAATCACAAAAAACTCTGTATCAATTTTTCCATTTACATATTTTATTTGTAAAATATTGGCCAGTTATTTAAATGAATCGGCCAGGTGCTGACAGAATGTGCACTCTAAGCAAATGGATGCACAACACAAATTCATATTTACAGTCTCAGTGTGTTTTGCAGACACAAAATCCACAGTACTGCCTGTAGATGTAGCTATATACACACAAACAGAATCTAAACTCAGTTTTGGGTGACAAAATATGTACATCATAAAGTAGCAAACAATATTTACAGCTTTGCCTCCAGCAACAAAATAAATCTACAATGTAAAAATTGCATCAGTCCCAGCTAACATCATACAATCACTGTCTCTGCTACACATTTAGCTATTCTTTGTTTTATCTACTAATGGGGAGTGAAAAGTAATAGTGTGTATTTCTCATGATAACTGTACAACTCACTGTAACACAACAGAAGTGCTACTCATGTCTGCATCTCATGACATTTTCTCCTATTGTCTGATTATAAGAAGACAGACAGAAAGCAGCAATAGATAATTTATGCAAACCTTTAACACGGTGCATTGAAACATTTTGGCTCTCAGACACTAATTACAAACAGCTCAAATACAGGATAGAATGGAGCTAATAATACAATGTGCAGAAAGCAGTTGACTAAAAGGGAGAGATTTACGACATGAAGGAACTGAAGACTCTCCACTGAAAGATAAATAATGCTTTAAATATGCTACATAGATGCTTTCCAGGCTCACTGATTCATCATATCCATCACAGTAACACATATAAACACTTTAAAAAGAGCGGAAGACTGGAATTATTTGACAATTAAATTATGAAAATAGGAGCTGGTGTCATATTTAACTCAGGAATAAATCCCCCTTGAGCAATATTTACATTTTATTTATTTACATTTACATCCCTAACTGCAGAATATTCAGCACTTTAATGAAATTATTATTCTGATATTATCAGGTTAGTGAATTATTGTCTACTAGTGAAGCTTTACTGACAACTTGTACAAGTTAAATATAAACTAAAGACTAAATAATCTGGCTACATTGCGGATGGCCCTGAATGCTGATTTCTACTTTTTTTCATTTAAAATGTTCATTCTTACTCGTCTTAATTCACTGCAGACACTATAATATTCAAGGCAGGTTGCAGTTTGAGTATATTGCACAGTGTTTATTGCACAAAGGCTTCCCCATGTGAATGAATGAAATCCTTTCTATTATTTTTAATATGTTTCAGGGAAGCCATGGTTACATTTGAGGAAGGAAGGATACGTTAAAATAATGTTAGTTGTAATAAAAAATAAGATGAAACATGTACAGGACTTATCAAGGCATCTGCTTGTTGAAACAAACTTTTCTCTATTAAAGCCACTTCAGTGTGTTCATGTTGAGTCGGTTTCTTCATGAAGACACACAACATGAATGTTATCTCACAGTGTCAGATTAGCTTACATTTGCAAAAGTTGAAAACTGACACTTTAAGCTGGGTAAACTGGGTGATGTCTGTGGGATGCTTTAATTTGGCGTGTTTTGTGCTTTTCAAAGAAAAGATCAGTCGTCTTTAATGTGTGGATCTTAAATGAGGACTTCCTCTCAGATCATTGAGTCGGCTCCTTGTCTTTAGGTTCTGTGGTGCTGCTTTGACTCTCCAGTTTCTTCAGACCTCTCCGCTGAGCCAGGCTGGAGGAGTGCACTGGTTCGAGGACCGGAGCAGGTGCACAGCGCTTCAGAGCGGTGTAGGTGGCTGACAGCGCCCCCTGGAGGAATACAAAGAGAAATTCATTGATGTAATTTAGAAAACAACTCTAAAAGAGACAAACAGCGCCATCTAAAGGACTCAGAATGACATAATTATAGTTTATTACATTGTAACACATTAGATTAACTTTTCTCTTAACAAAAAGTCTAATTTTCATAAATAATAAAAGTATATTGTATTACCTTATGCTAATACTTGATTGTTTTTCACATATACAGTGACCTAAGAAAGTATCTGACCAATCAAAATGCTTTCTGAGTTATTGTTGTGTTAATTAGCATTCATTTTATTGGTAATGTCATAATAAAAATAATTATTGGGTACATTTTTCAACAGGTTTTTCACTTTTATTGACATTAAATGGTTTCTTCTTTGAAAGCAAAATCTCAAAATCAACACAATTTACTTAATTTTGGAGACTGCATATTTTTTTAAATCATAATTTAGTTTATATTACATGAGAGAAAATACTGCAGCAGGAAAGTATATCCAAATGCAGGATGTTTTTTTTAAATATTTTTGAATCAACTTGTTAACTGAATATGAAGATGTAAATAAATTCAGAGTGTGTGTGTGTGTGTGTGTGTGTGTGTTTGTGTGTGTGTGTGTGTGTGTGTTTGTGTGTGTGTGTGTGTGTGTCCTTCAACAAACACACTCATGCACATTGGGTCTGACCTTAACGATGACTGCATCCTGTCTGGTCAGACTCCTGTCAGAGAGCTGGTCTCTCTCTACAATCCAGGGGTGTCGAAGAACCTAAAGGCAATCAAAATGGATATGAATCCACATTTAGTGTTACAAATAAAGATAACTTTATTTGCAGTCTGGATTTGTACTTTTACATATATACATGTAGGAAATTTGTGATGAAAAGTGTGTTTCCCATGTATTTACTGAGATTTTTTTAAGTTTCATGCTCAGTTTCTGCTAAAATGTGAATGCAAGAGTTCATTTTAACTTATCATTGAAACAATATATTAACTATATTAAAGTAAAGGTCTACAAAATATTAAAATCAGTGGCAATAAGTTAAAGATAATGAAAAAAAAACACATGAACTTTACATGTTTTTTACATGTGAGCCCATGTGGAAAAGTCCATAACCACATGGGATTACACGTTAAAACTGTTCTAAGATCACATGGGAAACATGGGCAGAACATGTGTTTTATATGTTAATTTAACATGTTTTTACATGTGAAAACAATTTTTTTCCCATGTAAAGTTCCAATTGTTTTGTTCCAAATTCACACGGAAAACATGGAGAACATGTTTTTTACATGTAGTACATTTCACATGTGATTGAAGTTCATGTGGTTTTTCCTGTAAGGATGTTAAACTATAAGGATGTAAATGATGTGCTTATGAACCCTGGGTTAAGGTACATATCTGGACAAATGAATAGTTACAACTGGTGAGAATTTTCACTAATTAATTTATCCTGTTCGTGAAACAAAAGGATAGAAATGATTTTCATCACACAAACCCACCTGTGGGGCCGTAAGACGCTGGTGAGGGTCCACATGGAGCATCTTTGTCACAATGTCCTGAAACCATTAAAACAATTATATGCAGGTGATGTTCAGCTCTATGATGTTACCAAGCTGGTCTAAAATGCTGAAATATGTCACCTTGGCAGCTTCTGACACCAAGTCCCAGTTCCCTCCTGTGATTATGACTTTCCCACTTCCAATCTGAGCCAGAATCTCCTCGGCGGTGTCATTAGGACTGCTGGCAAACGGGCTGAAACTGAGCAGATGTGATAAATAATTAAAAACTCACCATGAGAATCAAAACTTCTGATTTATAGATATAAACCCCCCAAATAGAGAAAGCAGGAACTGATATTTCAATGTGTTTTATTCCAGGAGAGGATATTTAAGCAACAGCTGCAGAAGAATTGTGTGCATACAATAATATTACACAATGTTTAAATGCTGGCAGATTTCACACTGACCCAGCTATCATCGTGTAGAGAAGAATCCCCAGACTCCAGATGTCACAGGCCGCATCATAACCCTGTTTCCTCAGAACCTACACACAGTAAATCACATTTAGCTAAATATATTGAGATCTGATTTGTTATTTATGGGAATGTTGGAGAAATATTTAATATTATTGTCATTTTGATACCTCAGGAGCCATAAATGTGGCTGTGTAACACGGCGTCATCAGCAAACCATTTTCAGCTCTGAGCTGTTTCGCAAAACCAAAGTCACAAATCCTGATGGATTCTGGGAGTCCACTGTCATCAGCATAGCGAAGGTTACAGGGCTTCAGGTCTC
The DNA here is from genome assembly GCA_006937965.1 of Callopanchax toddi. Lineage (NCBI taxonomy): Eukaryota > Metazoa > Chordata > Actinopteri > Cyprinodontiformes > Nothobranchiidae > Callopanchax > Callopanchax toddi. The sequence goes on along the minus strand of SSNR01000320.1, from coordinate 509,518 downwards.
GATGCACAACCTAAATTAGTTCAAAAATGAAATCAAACTGCTATGACGTGTCTGGAAGAATTGACAGAAACATTTTTTTTGGTGATCTTCGAAAATGCACGTTTTCTTATACCTAAGAATCGTATGTCTTACCCCCTGAGAGTGTAAATATTCCACAGTTTTTGTCAGAGTACAGACGATATCTGATGCGTCTCTTTCTGTGAAATTTGGCAGCGTCAGAACTCTGTCCAGCAGCTCGTTTCCCCTCAGCACATCCAGAACTAAGAAAACGAATTGGCCATCATCAAACACCTGCAGGCAGAGGAAAATACACAGAAAACAAGACAGATTTTATACGTTCGTAGATTTATTCTGCAACCCCAGGATCTCGTGATAAAGAAACCAAAACATGCAGCTGTACTTGTCAGATCATCAGTGGGACTCTGTGTTATACTCACATCCCTCAGGGTTATTATATTTGCATGCTGTCCATATCTTAACAGAATCTCAATCTCCTCTGAAGGATCTTTCCTGGTTCTGTCAATAATCTGATCAAAAAAAAAATAAGCAAACACACAAAATAAATAACAGAAAACAAAAGTCTGCATGTAAACAAACTCAAAGCATCTCATTCCATACTTCTATTCATTCAGGCAAGTAGATGCAAGTAATTTTGAGATATTTTTGCAGGTTAATAACATTTTATTTAAAAAAAAAAAGTACTAGAAATTATTTGATGCTCCAGGGCTTTTTAAAAATAATGTTTTACAGTATAAAACATTTTTATTTTGTTTATCTAAATATATTTACATTTTTTAAAAATCCCTTTAGCTGTTGCATTCTGTGAATAGATCCTGCCTTTTGCTGGTTGGTAACATTTCTCTACCTTGACTGAATACTCCACAGCGGTGACTCTCTGCAGACATCTTCTACGGACAAAAGCTCCCGACTGTTCGACCTCTTCCTTCAGCTCATACACATCTTTAAAGGACACGTCACCACGAATGTGCTAACAGAGAAGACACACACAGTGAGACACCTGAACGTGCACAATGCATTTCCATTCTTCTATAACACATTAAGCGGTGCAACTGTTCAAACATTTGCTCAGTTTAACCAAACAACTGACAGTGATTCACAACTGGATGTTTAATCTGTCAGTTAACTCTCAAAACCTGATTATTTCAAGTTTTATTAGAACATGGGGAACTCTAGACCTTGATTCTAAAGATCAAACCTGTGCGATGGGGTTGATGTTGACCTCCTGGCGAGAAGGTGCCACGGGGGCGACGCTGGCCTCCTGATTGGTTTGATTAGTTGCCACAAAGCTGAACCCACGAAACAGCTGGTGTGTGTTCCCACTCGGCGGGATGCCAGGGGAATCTGGACATGGGATGACACAAACACACACATGAGAAAATCTACAGTAAACCAAAATATGGTGATTAACACTTTCTAATATTTGTCACTAAGCCTAAATGTAGAATTTTCTACAAAATCCTCAATAATTTTTTAAAATTTTCTTAAGCAAACACACTTGTTTCTTGTGTGTGTGTGTGTGTGTGTGTGTGTGTGTGTGTGTGTGTGTGTGTGTGTGTGCGTGCACATATCTTAGTTACCTGTTGGTGTTCTACAAGTGAACTCAGGGTCAAAATGGAAAGTGTCTTCAGGTCTTCCGACAGTCGGTTTGAACGGAGGCCTGACCTCCTTCTTGTACAACTTCTACAAAAAAGAACAGAATACTGTCCAATCAGAAACAACTGGCTCTATCACAAAAAAACACACGACTCATATGGTTATTGGAAATGTATGGAAGAAAATACTATATCATAATTAGAGGTGTATAAAGAGAAATATCTTGACAAATGTTCATGGTGTCACAGAAAAGTTATTACGTTTCAAAAGGTCAAAGCCAAATCTTCATGTCACATTTTTGAAGCGAGTCGAAATGTCAGCCTTTACCAACCTATACAGGAAATAATCTAGGATTAAAATAAAGTTTTACCAAATTAAATTTTGGTAAATTAGAAATGTGTAGTGCTGCAAAAGTAGAATTTATATTTATTTTCATGTTGAGAACTACTGCATGAACACTGCTGTTACTATATGTGGCCTGTAGGTGTCAGTATGGCAACATTAGTGTGTTATGAGTAATCTTAAACTTTTTGGGGGGTACAGACATTAAAAATATGTTTGAACATGTATGGTGGTCCTGGTCAGTAATAAACTCTCTTTATTATTATTTATTTATAGATATATTTTTAATTTTTGAATACACGTTGTATGTTTAATAATTCTTTTGTTGTAACTTTGTTTGAATTGTGTTGAATTCCTGCTGTAACATTAAATTCCCTCAAAGGATTATTAAAGTATCCATCTATCTAGTGGATTTGCAGGTTTTGTCAGCTTTATAGGAGCAACCACTTCATATATAAACAAAGACTTAAGGATAGAATCACAACAACAGGGAAACCACTCTACCTGATAGGAGTGGTGATGTAATTAGAATCACGTGGAGGAAAATTAAAGCCTCTTATAGATGATGTGTATTTTTAGCTGACACAATCCAAAAAAAAGGTCAAACGTGTCAGGCAGGAAGTGAACGGGCAGTAATGTAATATTCACATTCAACCGAGGGGCCATAAGAAACAAACTGAGTCTCAGAATCTGATGCTGTGATATTTAAGAGACTCCTTAAAGAGAAACTGAACAGGAGTGGATTTAGAGCAGAGGATAATCCGTTATCAAGCAGCACACATCAAAGTGCAGGATGTCGAGGTTAGACGACGACAGAACATGACATTTCAAGGATAAACTCTTAGACTTGAGTAAAGTTTCTTTTAAGGCTTAAGTTGATAAAAGTGATAGTTTGATGAAAAAAAGGCAAAAAAGAAAAAAACAAGACTGTGGGTTGGTCATGAGGAACTTAAAAGCAACTTGATAGGTGTGATTTATGTGTTGATTAAAAAACATATTATTGACTTATCTCAAAAGTTCAACTTAGATTAAATCAAGATTCTCGTTAAGTTACCTAATGTGTGCACATAATCACATAGGAGACTTAGATCCCCTCAAAACATTTCTTTAAATATTTACAGTTAAAAAACTTTATGTCATCTAAAACAAAAGAAATTATGAAGATTCCACCTTTGTCACAGCTAGAAGAAATTGTAACTAAAAAACAAGAAGGTAAAGGTTTACTATCTAGATACTATAGTTTACTGTTGTCCAAGTCAACTGATTCTTTAATTGATAAATTAAACGCATGGATATATGATATGCAGGAAGAAATAGAGGAGGTAGATTGGAATGAGGCATGTTTAAGAACTCAAAAACAATCAGTGAATACAAGACTCAAAAGGATACAATATAAATGGCTCACAAGAACATATATAACTCCGGTTAAATTACATCATATGTATAGCAATATACCCGATACGTGTATTAAATGCCAAAATGATCAGGGAACCCTTATTCACTGTCTATATGGGAATGCCCAAAAATCAAAAGTTTTTGGGCAGAAGTCATCAGGTGTCTGTCAGAAGCATTTGCAATAAGGATACCATTGTGTGCTAAACTTTCTGTACTGGGAATATATCCAATGGAGTTCAAACAAACACAAAAACTGACTACATTGCTGGATTTTGGACTCCTACAGGCCAGGAGAGTTATAGACCTGCATTGGACACATGTGGAGGTGCCTTCCAGTGTTATTTAGTCACTTTTATTGTTATGTTGAAATCTTAAAGTTTGTGTGTGTGTGTGTGTGTGTGTATGTGTGTGTGTGTGTGTGTGTGTGTGTGTGTGTGTGTGTGTGTGTGTGTGTGTGTGGGGGGGGGGCACAGTTTTTATTTTTATGGAATTGTTTTATTTTTGTTTTAAATCTGTATAGCACTTTGAGCTGCCCCAGGCATGAATAGTGCTTTATAAATAAAATTTGATTGATTGATTGAAGGAACTTTCAGAATGCATCGGTTTGGAAAGGCTGACTTACATTGCAAAAGGAAAGCAAAGAGACTTTATACACCTCTGGGAACCTTATATGAGCATTATAGAATCGGAACAATAGGGAATGAACAAAGAAATGTTTTAAGTTTGAAACTAATACCAATTTTTTCAATACAAACTGCATTTGTGGTATACGTTTATATGCAAGCAAACCATGGGAGGGTGTATGAATGTGTGCGTGTATGGATAGGTTGTGACTTGTTCATTTAGGGTCACATTGTTCATTACTTGTTTTGTATTGTGAAATTAAAGTGGAAATCAGTAAAGATATTTGGGGAAAAAAAAGTTACTTAATGTGTAATGCAGATTGATGCACATTAAGTAGCACTTACATCCCAGTCTATTGATGCAAAGAAGCGATGTCGTTTTATTTCTTCGACTCCGTCTGGACCGGCACCTGTCAGTCACACAGATCGACAACAAGAAGTAAAGGAGACTGAGAAACACTGAAAGATCAGAAACAGTTTCAGTGTGTCAGACGTTTTAAATACATTACAGATTACACCACAGAAATCATCCAACACCTTATGACCTCACAAGGGTTTAAAGAGACTACAGAGACTATAAGAAGGTCAAAAGTCAGCCTTGACCCCCTACATGTACTAATAACTAAAGTTTCTTTGGACAGAGAATCTCAGTTTATAATGATAAAAAAGGAAATGATCTAATTCCTGTTCATCTATAACACTGAAAACACATTAGAATACATTTTATTGCATTTCTGCCAACAGATCATGTTATTGTTACAAACTAAAACTGAAATAAGCAAAGAATGATCATGAAGTTGTTTAATGTTCAGATAACGTTTCCATTAACTCAGTCAGATAAATTCTCTCAGTAGTGAAATAATGATGACATTTACAGTTAATCAATAATGGGATTTTATGATATTAGTTAACCTGTTCTTATAGTTTTATATTAAATTTTAGCCTCTTTAGATTGCTTTCGGATGAACTCTTTAAAAAGTGCTTTTTTTCTTTTTACATGCATTTCCTGTTCCTTTCATTATCCACAGTTGATCAACTGTTTTTTGTTTATATAATAGTACTAAAAGATCAAAAAATGAATCATAAGCTTCATTTATATCTTTTTAATGTCAAATTTCTCAATTTTGTGCTACTAAATCATTTCTGAAAGCAGCCATATTTTCCACAATCCTGAAGCATCTGAATTTTTTTATGTGTTTGTGGCAGATTTCTTCTAGTTACTGAGATATATTGTAAATAACAATAATTAGGATTTATTGGTCCAATGGACCTTTTTTTTTTTTAGGTCACTTTTAGAAAGCTCAACAAGAGAGGAAAACAGTGCTCTGCTAATATTCTAAAGAAATATATGATTTTCACTTATTAATGTCAATTATTTTTACATAACATACCTAGACGGTTTGCAGGATTCCTCTTGAAGAGTGCTCGGAGTAAACTCTGCACCTCAGGGCTGAGGAACTGTGGCATCCCAAGCTTTGCCCTGCACACACAGGATAGAGATGAAGCTTTTTTGGTCTAAATAATTGAAATCAATTTGGACGTAGAAGGAATATAGAAAACACAAATGCAACTGGAAAAAAAAGACTATGCTCAAAAAAGATTATGACATCTAAAAGCCTAGTAACATCATCATTTCTAAATAAAAACCACTGCTGCAAAAAATGCAAACAGAAAGCAGCAGCAAAACAAACATAAAAAAACAAGATTATTAAACATTAAGAAAACTTTACCCAGATTATAAGAAGATATGAACAAAATGTTTTAAGGATGACGTCTTACTTCAGAATCAGCGCCATTGTCTCCTTCCGATCTTTTCCTTGAAATGGTAACGATCCCGTCAACATTTCAAACTGAAAAACAGGAAGTTGTCAGAACGAATCAGCCAACTAACGAAGAGGAGGGATGGAAGATTATTGAATTTTCATTAGATTATTGATGTTCACTTAATCTGTGGATGCACTGTGCATGAACTTAGATAGGACACAAAAACGTGTAAATAATATCAGTCTGTCTGTGACCATAAAGCCTTATCAGAATACACATTTATCAGTTTTATGGACTAAGTATTCTTTGTTTCGTCATGTTTTAAAAGCTGTGATGATCAAAGTTAAAAATCCAGAAGAGAAATGTATTTCTTAAAATTCTATTCAACAATGTTTTTTGCAGATAATGCTGTCCTTTTGACTTCATAGGTAATTAAAAATACTTCTATCTTCTGTGATTAAACAGCCGAACAAACATAAGGACAGAAATTAATCTTACATGGTTAAAATCAGTTTAAACATAATCTGCAACAATTTATCTCTTATTTTTAGTTCATGTTTTATACATTTATGATAACATTTCCCTTGTTGCAACTGCCAGATGTCAGTGAACATTAACCTCATCGTCTGCATTAGTAAAATAAGCCAGCAGGCTAAGAATCAAGCTGAATTTAGCAGATTAACAAACTTAATCTGGTAGATAATTTAGCATCTTTTCTGCCAGAAAGCCAAATAAGGAAACTGCTACTTTATTTTTGTCTCAACTAACCATAAGAACCCCAAAAGACCACCAGTCTGCACTTTGTGTGTGCCCTCTCCTGTTCACGACCTCAGGAGCCATGTACTCAATGGTTCCACAGAAGGAATACGCTCTCTTGTCGTGATCAATGGCTTCTTTACTCAGCCCAAAGTCTGAACAAAGACACAGAGAAAACGGGAACAAGAGTGGGATAAAAACTAACAAAAATACAAATTTAACTTGTTTGCATGTTGGATGAACTCACCAGTAATTTTTATGTGTCCTTCTTCATCTAGAAGAATACTGATAAACAAAAACCAAAAACAAAATCAGTTTGGAATATTTGATAGGACTGTAAATATAGAAAAAGAGTCTATGTGGCTTTACTTTTCAGGTTTAAGGTCTCTGTAGATGATCCCAAGACTGTGTAGATGGTCCAAGGCAAGAGCCAGCTCTGCAAGGTAAAACTTCACATCCTCTTCTGTAAACATTACCTGAACAGGTAAAAAACCACGGATGTACTGTATCTGAAATCAGGTCGTGCATTAAAAAAATAGCTTCTAACTGCAACAAAACGCTGAATTTTAAATGGAAAACTGATTGTATCTACAAAATATGCCACTACACAACACTGTCACATTCACAGTGTCTACTCACCAGGAATAATCCCTTGTCATCACACATTATCACAAAAGAACCAAACATCATTTTTCTTTCTTTTTAGAAAGAAAGAGATTATTTTATTATACCTCCTTTGACAGGCGAGTGAAAAGGTCTCCGCCTCTGAGGAAGTCCAGGATCAGATAGAGTTTCCCTTCAGTCTGGAAGGCTAGACGCACACAGACACATAGATGTAGCAGCGAGACAACAAATAATGAGATCTTGTTGCTGCATCAGTACTGTTTTATTGCTGAGGATGTTTTCTTAAAATAAAAGTGTGGAAAAATCAGGATGTGATTAACTGGTAGCTGTCCCCCCCCCCCCCCCCCCCCCCCCCCCCCCCCCATTTTCACCACGTTCGCTAATTAAAATAACGCATGAAGTGTTTCCAAACTGCAGTGAAATATAGTGACTAATTAGACCTTAAATGTTCTACTGAAGTCTCTCAGTTGTCAATTGTAGTTTGCACAAACATCAGAGTCAAATGTCTTTAACTCTGTTTGCATTTGTGACCAGAGTCAGAAATGTAAATCTGAGCTGTTTATTGCAGACTTAAAAGGATGCACACAAAGCTTGTTAATCTTAGTCAAGGTGAAATTTTGACTGTGCATCAAAACATTTAGGTCATAAAACAAATGCACTTCATGAAGAAAGCTTTATCAAAAAAGCTAAAAAGTAAAATAAAGATACTTAGACATACAAGAAATGTAAAAAGTTAAGTTGGGTCTCACACATTTTACTATTAGACTTCATTATATCAGATGTGACCTGTAAAATAATCCAATGCAGCAAAAACAACAAAACATTGTGTTTCCACTTTCTATAACTGACTTACCATAGTGCAGTTTAACTATAAAAGGGTGGTTCACTTCAGCTAGAATGTCTCTTTCCATCTTAGATCGAACTCGATCCCGAACTGAGGAGATAATCAGGCGGTATCGTTAATAAACTCAGACCCTAGCATTTAATTGTGCATAAAATGTGAAAAGAGAACAATTAGAAATAATGTAAATCACAAAATATGTGGATCAACTTATCAGTTTAACCTCCAGCAGGTCTTTTTTTTTAAATAAATTAAACAAAACATTTGGATATAAAAACAGCCTCTCAGAGAGACGGTTAGAATTTCAAAAGGAAAGATGAGAAGGAATTCCTAGCAGTGAGTGCTGCAAATGCAATAAGCTCCATAATGGTTTCCAACCTCACAAAGAGCATTCCTAATAACTGAAACTGCAAAACTGTGGGGTATTCATCATCTATTCTACAACATATCATATAAAACTCAGAAAATATAGAAATTCTACACCTTCAGGCAGCACTGGCTGCATGAAAACAGAACATATGGAGGAATTAACTGCATGGTCTCAGGAGAAAATCTGAAAACTTTTTACTTTTTATTTTTTTCTAAAAGGAAAACCTAAAACTCTTGAAGTGGTTACTTTACAAATCTGATAGAAGGCTGGAGAAGTTGGCCATAACATTAGAGTTAAATCATTTACAGAATTTTTAAAAATTCTTAATTATTTCATTCTTTTTCTACATGCGTTCCAATATTTTGCAAACTGCATGTAGAAACAAGAGCACATTACGTTCACTTAACTACCTTAACCTTTAGCAGGGCGGTACTGGTGGTATAGAGTTTAGTTGAAGTCACACAAACCGCATTATTATAGCAGCATCTGTCTCCCTGATGCGGTGAGATTGTAATTTTTCTAGTTGCACGGGTGCAGATTAAGAGGATTAAGATTGTACAAAGACTCTAGATTAGAATGACATCTTAACCTGCTTTCACGGTGGACCCAAGTTTATAATAATCCCAGTTGACGTAAAAATGTTGATCTGAATAAAAAGAGTACAAACTAACCTGTTTTACCCAAATCCCACTGAATGTAGGGCACAAAAAGCATCTGCTGATCACATAGAGGATCTCCTTTCTAGATAAAAGCCATTTTAATTTTAAGAAATTACAATTCACTTCCTGTCATTGAACATGATGTTTAAGGAAATTTGAAAAAACATTTATTTTTAATTGTTTAGAGGGGTTTTTGTTGTCAATTTCCAGCGACTCGTTAGTGCACTTATAATTTAACAATATATCTTGGGTTGTATAGATAGATATGTCAACAATATTACTCTAAATTCTACATTTTAGATATTATTTTGCTGTTTTTATCACTTAATAAATTCAGTTTGATTTAATTTACCTTTGAGAGTGGCCTTTTTCAGGACCTTCATGGCGTAGAGCTGTCCTCTGTCCACCCCTCTTATCTTCCTAACCAGGAACACCTAGAAATAATTAACACATTTCATGAGATTACTGTATAATAATCAATGTTCTTATAGATTAAAACAATTTTTTTTTAAATGTGTAAAGGCTAAAAAGATCATAATATACAGAATTAGTTAAGAGTCCAAATAATAGCTTTTGGCTAAACATTGAAATGCATCTGATTTGGACATATTCTAAAAACAAACCTTTTTTAAATTCGCTGCATCACCTGATATTTTGTAGGTTACTAAGCTACTAAGGCATCATCACCTTTAGTAAAACAGACTCTGTCACAGAGCAACAACAGCTACGGTTAAATAAGTTCTGTCAAAGGTCACCCCTACACATTAGCCCACTGTGACCTGACCTAAATTGTCTGCCCTCAACTTTGCAAACAGCCTCCACTTAATGTTAATGTCAGTTAGGTGTCAGAGTCTGGTCTGTGCAGACTCTAATCTGCAGCAACAAGTCAGCCAGTGTGCCTCTACTCATCTAAATAAGCTTAATGATCTGTGAGGTCGTCATCAAGCAGCTAATCTACAGATAATTAGAAATGGAAGGCTAACACACACAAACACACCAGGTACAAGCGAATTCCTTGCTCAGAAGTCAACATTTCATGAATGATGGTAGGATGGAGTGAGATTCGGGCTTTATCTGCAGCAATGAGGGCGTTACTCTGGTCTGTTGTGGTGAAAAAGATGCTGGTCATGAGCTTTAGATCACAATGGAGGCAAAGTAGATGAAATTAGATTTCTCTGCTGGGGGAGAAAAGGTGATGCGTTCAGTCATCTGGGGGACCTTAGAGCCACTGCTTCACACCCCACTGGAAGGAGACTGTGGACCAGACCCAGAACTTGTTGGAGGGATTAAATAGCCTTTTTGGCCTAGGAATGCCTTGAGATCCCCCAGGATTATCTGGAAAGCAATGAGGAAAAGGATGTCTGGGTTTCCCTCCTGGATTTAATGACCCAACATTGGATAACCAGAAGAAAATTGATGGATGGACCCAACTACAAACCCAAAACAAAAGTAGCCAAATTTCAGATATTTCTTAGAGTTCTTAAACAAATGATTGCCATCAAAATAGCTAATTAATGCTCATAGTCCAGCTACTGTAATAAAACCCACAACACACACAAAACAAGTTGCTCACATGCTACCTAATAAATGATCTTCTAGGCGAGCAGCTTTAGATGTTTCCCTGCTCCTACAGTCAACATGCCATCAAGTTCTGAAGAGGTCTGTTAACGACCCGTTTATTTAAACCAGGTGTGCTGAAACAAGAAACATTTAAAACATTAAGGTCAGGAGACGTTTAATTGGGGACCACTGTTTGAGAAAACCAAGATTTTACATTTTTTGTGAGTATTATGTCTGGTGATGAATTCACAAGTTTTCCATCAGTTTGATATTTTCTTTTTATTTGTAGTTCCTAATTGTAGATAAGCAGGTCTCGGTTTCAGTACCTTTCCATAGGATCCTTGTCCCAGCACCTTCAGGAGCTGGAACTGGGAAGGGTCTGCCTTCTCACAGCCCTCCTTAACATGGTGGCTGATGTCAATCTCCTTAAGCACGCTGTCATCCTGCGGAGGGAGGCAGATTGGTATGTTATGACACATGCAAAGAAACTCCAAACAGATACGAGAGGCTAATTTAAAGCTGAAGAAATCCAGACGAGATGAAGACGGCTGGCAGTGATCATTTCGTTTATTAAGTCACTGAAGCAAATTAGCAACCACCAACCTGAGGCATCGCTTTAATTAAACAGTGTGACAAATTCATATTTACTACAACTCTGTTCAATTGTCAGTGTCAACCAGATTAACAGATAACTCTCCAATAGTCTGTGAAATAGTGACAGGAGTCTGGACTTAGAAAACAGAGAAAAATGACAGAAATGAATGATTCTAATCAATAAATTGTGTGAGTGAGAGTGTGAATGGTTGTTTGTGTCGTTTTTCTCTATGTGACCCTGTGTTGAACGGGCGTCCTGCCCCAGCTCCCTGTGACCCTCACTGGATGAAGTGGTTAAGAAAACTAATGGATGAAATTGAATTTGTTTCAATGCAAATGTGACTAAAACATGCTGGACTAGATGACTGAACTGAAATAATTAAAACGTTTGAGTTGGAGTGATGATTGAAAGGTTGTAGAAGTGCAATCAATCATTGTGATTACATTATGTAAATGAAATTAATAAATCATGCATAAAGTTGATTAGGTTAAACAGCATTTTATTTTACATAATATTTGAAAATTATTTGAGCTGACTTTTACATTAAAACATTTTTTTTTAGATCTAAAGTTATACCTTGAGATAGTTTATTTAAACATGACATTTATCCAACTCAACAGACTGATGTTCATGCTCAACCATAAAAATATGTGCAAACACAGAACGACAAGTTTTAATTTAATATATCTTTTTAAATTGTGAGTTTTAAGGATCCCCCATCAGTTTGTAAGATGCTGCATCTTTCAGGTCGCTGCAAGTAGACTGCACACAAACCCCAAATGGATCTGCAGGAACGATAAACGCCTGTCAGGCACAAGGTAGGCCTGCTCTAAAGCATCTTCAGCTTTATTCTCTAGTGCACTCTGAAGGGGAGCATCACTCACTAAATTACTGTCACACTCAATTAAAAAGTACTTAAATCTAGCAACTGAGAACTTTAAATCCTTAGGAAAATACTTACTGAGGTAACAGAAGCATGAAATACATTTCTTGAAGCCTTAAACTGGCTTTTTTTGGTGAACCGCTCTGAGGCTTAATGAAGCAACATTCATTTTAAGAAAAGGTGTCTTATTTTAAACAGCATGTGCTTGCTGTGTGGTTGGTCCAGAAGGGTAGACCTGGAAATATAAGAGAGGAGCTGTTTGAGTGATGCATAATTTGAAAGAATTCACAAACGAATGTTAGCTAACTCAACTCATCTATAGAATTCTCATGTGCAAAATGCATTTTTATGTTAATCTATGTTTTCATGTGATTTTCCACATGTGAGGCACATATGTTTTCTCTGTAAAGGGTATGGCTCCCAGAAACCATATTAAAAACACATCTCAAATAAATTTAAAGTTTGCTGAGCAAATGGCAGAGCTTATTTCCCATGAGTTATTATATATGCACTGCCTCCAACCACAGTGCTCTTGGTTCCTTTCAAAACAATTTCGTAAATCAATAGAAATACGCCATGTCCTCGAGAAAATACACTTTTCTCTAATCAGTGTGGAAGGATCACTTTCCAGCTACTTACCTCGAAATATAATGACTTCTGGCTCCAGAAAGGCCAGGATAGAGGTGTCAGAATGTCAAAAGGTTTTAACTGACAAAAGAAATGAGTGAATGTTCTGTTATATTTAGTTTGCAAAGTCTCATAATATGCACTTGAATTTGAACATATTTTCTCTCAAATTAACCCTAAATGGATGATTCTTTTAAAATAATTTGAATATTTTCAAGTGTCAGCTCCCGGTTTCCATCCATGTGGCTTTTCTCTCCCTGTGTTTTGTTTTACTTTGTTTATTTTCTGTAGAAATGACATCTCTCCCAACCCTTCTGTCTCGTTCCTGTCCTCTCAGACCCTCTGAGGCAGAAGACTGCCCATTCTGAGCCCGGTTCTGGTTCTGCTGGATGTTTTTCCTTGTTAAAAGGGAGATTTTTTCTTTCCACTTGCCCTGTGCTTGCTCAGGATGGAGAACTGCAATGAAGATTCAATGCAATTTGCTGGTCTGAGGGCAACTTTTAACGAAATCATTCCATCAGATTATCTCAGAATTGAATTTAATTATACAAATGGCTTGAGTCTGGACCTGATGTGAATCACACATGTTGCTTTTTATTTCTAGGACTTATGACTTTCCTTGTTAACTGGAGCTTTACAAATAACAGCTTGTCCTCGTGCAGTATCAAAACATCCCAATGCAATAGTGTGGCTGGCAAACAGGCAAACAGCCACCTAAGTAACATTTATCATCCAGAAACACTAACAATCACACACACACACTACTAGTCAAGCTGACTCATCAGCAATCATAAACACAATGATGGTTTAATTTTTAGCTCAGATTCAGTCATAGATGTGCTGAAAACCTCAATTTTTTTCCATCTAGTGTGTTTGAGCTATAAATAGATGTCTCCTGCTGCAGCTTTCACCTGAATCAGTCTGTCTGGATGCATTTATCGAACAACCTGCCTTGTCTTGTGTTTGCCTGTTTGAGAGTCTGTCCAACCACATTTCCTGCAGCCTGTCTCACACTCCCTCCGCCAGAACTCATCTCCATATGGGCCTGTGGCGTCCTGGCACACAGGGACAGCTGGAGCCTGGATATTAACCAGTCCAGTATACACCCATGTGTGTGTGATGTGTTTATGCTTTTAAGATTTCAGATTCACACAACAAACACACATGCATGGTGAAGTTATGATGCAGCAGCTTGTTTCCAGAAGGTTCCCCCACTCTCTCTTACACGCACGCACACAGAGAGGTAAATAATAGGACTGACCTCCAGCTGACAGAAACCGGCGCTGTTCTTGTTCCGCGCTGCCTTGTTCTTCAGGTAAATCGAAAACCATCTCCGCACTGTAAATTTACGCGTGCTCGTATCCATGGCAACGTGCAAATCTGGGTATCTATCCCATAATGACGAACATCTCCCTGCAGGAGGGATCCTAGGGTGGACACGCGGATGCAGATGGGTGTTTTGACGCGCTCCTGTTTTATTTCTCCTCCTCCATCGGCCCGTCCTCAGCGCAGTCGTCACTCTGTAGTTTTCCCATCGTCCCTCTCTGCTGGTTTCCAGTCCTCTGGTGTCTCCCAGTTTGTTTGCAGTGGACGCAGTCAGAAGCGGGATTGTCCCGTTCGTTTTGCAGCAGGCTCGCTGCGTCAGGCTGCAGGGAGAAGTGACGAATAAATCCGTTCCGCTGATTCAGGAGAGGTGTGTGTGTGTGTGAGCTCCCTCCTCACATCTCTACTTGTGCATGTTTATGTTCATCCCCCCCCCCCCCCCCCCCCCCCCCCCCCCCC
>SSNR01000320.1:445187-495073 GCA_006937965.1 Callopanchax toddi | reverse complement strand
CCCCCCCCCCCCCCCCCTTCCCTCTGCAGAACAAGGGATTGTCAGCAGCAATCACAATGTGCGCGCCACCGGCTCCGGACCCCTCCCCAGCCGCCTGACTGTGTCCTCCCTTTCTCCCTCCCTACAGCACACAGCAACAGCTGGTGAGGTCACATGCTGCAAACCTGCAACCTTAGGCTCATTTGCTGTATTCACACTCAAAGAGACAGAATGTTTTATTTAGAAAGCAGGACATATAGTGATCCAGAATTCAATACAATGTTTTGGACATCAGTCAATATAGAGAGGATAATGACAGCAGCATGGCCAGCAGTCATAGAGAGAACAGCATGATCTGTCCTGATCAGCAGTGTGTGTAGGTATTTGGATCTGTCACATCAGCAGCTTTTTGCAGAGCTGCAGTGTTACATAACCTCAGACACAGAAGGGATGAGGAATGCCAGTGGAGACACGTTGATGAAAGCTGGAGGGGTAAACGAGGACGTGTCTGCAGTCAGCTGACCCTACTGGATATTTACTCTGAAATTATAAGCTTAGAAATTATTCAGCAAGTTTACCAAATGCAATCCATATAGCTGAAATATCCCAACTCATGTTATGATCCTCGTGTGCTTTGACCAGATTTGGAGGGACAGAGTTTCAGGGCATTTTAGAACTATTGAAAAAATGTAATGAAATGTGTTCAGTCAATCTGCTGGGCTGTGTCGTGGGCGGGAGTTCAGGATTATGGACTGATGTCTTTGTCCCGGTGGATTAAGGCTCTGTAAGGAGATCACAACATGAATATTTATATGCAGACAGACAGACTGTGGGACAGACAGCATCAGATATGTTACTATAACCATTATACTGAATCATTTAGTGGCAGATGGCCCTTTCATAATTAACAATGCATCTGGACACATTTTATAAAAACACAATATAAAATTCAATGACAACAGAGGCTATTAGCTCGATACTGTTTATTGATATAAACTACATTTTACAATTACTGTCATATAATGTTAGACATTAGTCCACTGTCAATCATCATTCTTTAAAGTGAAGTGATTATTTGACACAGAAAAATAACCCCATCTAATCAGCACAAACAGGAAAAGGACAAGTCATTATAAAAATATGTTACCATTGACCAAAGTATTTATCTGTATAACCAGCAAAATCATTTACAATGAGCAGAATGACATCCTGTGTAATGCACTTTACATTTATTTTCCATATTTTGTCATTCAATTATTTTGTTGAAAAGGAAAAAAGAAAAACTGCATAAAAAACTAGAAAGAAACAGACTTAATATACATCTACTTTGCAAAAACCCAATAAAATAAAAAACCCAATCCAATAGTTTATGATAACTAATAATCTGTTTATACAGGCATTTGGACTTGAAGCTGTAGAAAAAGCAGGGGTGAATTATTGAAAACTGCATTCCATTTCTGCATCTGCTCAAACTGTCTGTAAACATGAAATAAGCAGAACTTCCTCTTGTTGGAATGCAGCCATCATTATAACACTGTTCACTACTCAAATTAAAATGTCTGCCATAAAATTAATAAGGACAAGTTTCAAAATAAAGCATTGTAGGTTTTAAAGTTATGACAGAGGTCTGCAGGTTACCCAGGATTATGTGCAAACTTGTTCATCTAAAAAGAACAACTCATTCAAATGTTTTGAGTTTGTGCACCTTTTGCAAATTCCATGTATTATTATTTCTTTTATCAAATGTGAATATATATATATATATATATATATATATATATATATATATATATATATATATATATATATATATATATATATATATATAATTAGGCTGTTACTTTTGCCTATTTATGTATTTTTATTCCTTCATTTCCTTATTTCCCTATTTTTTTTTTGCCTTTTCCCATTCCCTGATGTTTTTGCTCTGAGTCAATTAGATTAGAGCCAAAGTGGACTTATGCTCCATAAATCTTTAAGCAATCAGGTTTGAGGGCGAGTCGTTTTTTCTTAATGAACAGCATGTTGTATGACTCCTAATCCATCATTTATTTAACCTCATCAATGAGACAAAACTAGTTTCTAAACAAATATGACAAAAAAACTTGTTGCAAAATGGCGCATCCTAAAAATGTGACATGAGTCACAGAGATACAGCAGGTAGTTATTTCTTGCCGCAGATCTATTTTTCTTGATGCTTCATGGAATTCAAGTAGAATTCTCAATAAAGATGCAAATTTTATTTAAAAAGCAGAGCGCTCTGCTTAGACTAAACTTGCAAAGAGAAAACTGTACGTGAAAAACAAGGAAAGGGGGAAACGTGAAAATAAAATACTTATTAAAATAAATAACTTTAAAGGGATACGCCACCCAAAAGTGAAATGTTGCCTATTGCCATATTCCTCATAAGTGGGCAAAAACAATTAGTAACCAGCCCAGCTGTTTTCTTGATCCGGCAGTACTCCTTTAGCTACTTGGTATAGCTCCTTTAGCTTAGCAGAAAACAGTGTAAGTGAATGGTAACAACTAGCATTGTGAGAAAAAAGTCCTTAAAACTCACACAGTAGTGATACTAATTCTGTTTGGTGACCTCAATAATCATATTGGCTGCAAGTGAAATTAAAAGTAACATGAAGGAATTACAGGTACCATTTTAGATTTGGGACTACTTTATGACAAAGCATAGCTGTAAGCCTCCGCTGAAAGGCGCTAGGACATGACGCAGCGACCCTGAAGACATCTACGTCTGTAAAAACGAATACTGGCTACTAGACTAAACCCAGTAAATTTTTTTGAAGATAATCTCTGTGCAGCTTTGTTATTTTTCGCCGTCTTTGGGGCAGCTGCATCATGTCCTTGCGCCTTTCAGCTGTTCTTTGTCATAAAGTAGTCCCGAGTCTAAAATAGTACCTGTAATTCCTTCATCTTACTTTTTATTTTCACTTGCAGTCAATATCTTTATTGAGGTCACTAGGCAGAATTAGTATCACTACTTTGTGATTTTTAAGGACTTTTTTTTTTCTCACGATGCTAGTTGTTACCATTCACTTATATTGTTTTCTGCTAAGCTAAAGGAGTACTGCTGGATCAGGATAAAATGGCTGAGCTGGTTACAAATAGTTTTTACTCACTTATCAAACTATGGGGAATATGGAAAAAAAAAAATCACTTTTGGGTGGAGTATCTCTTTAAAAAACATGAATAAAGGAAACAAATACATTTTTGCCCTCACATCTCATGTGGGGACAATTATCAGATACTAATTGACAGCTTTTTCCTTTATTTGTTTCCTGTGCATTTTTTTACTTTTGTGGTAATTTTCCTTTATTTTCTTGTTTATGTTCAGATTGATTATGTGGCATTTCCTATATCATTAAAGATACCAGAGATATTTGTGAAGCAATCAAAAATCTAACAGAACTTGCACATGAAACCAAAATGAGTCACATGTTCTATAACAGACAAAAAAAAGCATGCTGTGTGTATAAGAAAATAGAAAAACATGTCAAAATTACCCATAATGCATTTTGTTGTGCAGAGGCCTCCTGTATAAAACTAATTTATGAGTAAAAAGTGGGACGACTCTAGTGCTGAGCTACATTTTAGCAGAGTGTCCGTGTGCAAAATAAAGTTAGTGATCAATTAGTGTGTTTGTGAGCTAAATTACACTTTCTCTGTAAGCTAAAATTATTAGCATGTTTTTGTGCATGAAAGGTAAGGTTTTAGTGCATTTATTGCACATCTGTTTGCGCATGTGTTCACTTTATGAAACAGGAGGGTAGTAAACAGGTATGTTATGGTCACACACTTGAAAGCCAGAGGTTTTGTTGAAATAAAGTTTCTTCCAGACTTCCTTTGGAACATTTTCCCAGTTTAGTTGTTTCTCGCAGTCCATCAGCATGAAGTCGGATTCAAAACAGATCTCAATCTGCCCCAAAGTCTGGAATTCAGCATTCTGTCAACAACAACAACAAAGAAATGATGACATTTAACCTGCAAATTGTTTATAAGTGGCACAAAATACAATTCAGACAATAAAACATGACTTTATTAGGCATTCATACCTCTGATGAATGGACACATTGGATCTTTGGTTTGACGCCATAGAAATTTTCAATTACTCCTTCGATTTTTGAAAACTGCACAAGAAAAACAGAACAAAAATTACAGATTTATTAGAAACTTTCAGTCTGACGTCATTTATACTGATCTCTTTTCTTTGTTTTATTTAAAACTCAGTGTTGAAATCTAAACAGACTTACGTCGTAGTATTCGCTGGAGGGGATGATTTTGGACCCTGTCAGGATGCTGCAATAGGAGAAGCACAGATTTCCACTGAAATCTTGTTTCGAAGTCGAAAGGAGCATTGCATGTGAAAAGGGTGGGGTGTGTGTACGCAAATGTATACCTGCTCAGATCCAAGTTATGATATAGATCCAGTGCCTTGCTGAAGTATTTATGTTGACTGTTCAAACTATCTGATTTGGCTGCACATGTACCGTGTTTGTGCCACTCGTACTTCCTGTAAAAGAAACAAGCAAGCAAAAACAAAATGTTATAATGTTAACAATTAGTCATGTTTACTAAAACTTGAAGAGGAACTGTAATTTAATTTAGGAAAAAAAAAAAAAAACAAGATTCAAAAAGTTTCTAGTGATTAGTGCCTAAAGCTTACACGTGATTTCATCACTCCTCTTTAATAAAATCTGGGAAAAAATATGTTACAGTGGGTTATATAAAATCTCCTAAATCATCAACACATTTGGATGTGTATGCAAACATAATCATCCACACAATGATGCATTAAAAAAACAGACAAGTAATACTGCAGCAGCAACACATCTAGAATATGTTTTAGGGGTATAATAATGTAAAGAAAAGATAATAATTAAGCTTGACCGATCTAACATACCAGAAGCTAGAAGATGAAGGCTTAAGTAAGTCTGGCCAACTCTTCTCCATGTCTGGTAGCAGGTCCTGCAAACACGTTTTAGATTTTAGGAAATGTTTTACTGTGTTGCAGCTGAAGGTCAGGAAGATATTTACCTTCTGAACTGTTGTTCAACATTATTTGTCTTTAATAAAAAACTTTAAATATACTAAGTCTAAACAATGTTATACCTCAATCTCGGAGGAGTTGAAAGGCCAGGATGAATTGCAGTCATTTCCTTTATCTGGCCTGAAACACAAAAAGATGGAAAAATCCACAATTTGCTCTCAAAAGGTGTACAACAAACAGCTACATTAATCAAGCAACACTGAAAATGTGTTGTTAAATGTTTCCTTTGGTTCTGGGTTGTAAGAAAATAAAAATCAATACACTGATATATCATGATATTTCGTGTCACAATATTACCGGTATATCAATATTTTTAAAGCACATCGATTTCTTATTAACACTTTACATGCAAAAACTAACAGTGGTAGTTAGTTAGTGGTAGATACATTTGTGAGCACATGTGGCTAGATACCATAACGACACAGTGTTAAAGGCTCATTTTAGCATAAAGCGAATTGATTCTGCTCAGTGGACAACTGAAGGGGCTAGTTTTCTGTTCAGCTGCAAAAGTTTTCCAACAATGAATTAATAAATATTGCAATATATCGTATTGCCTGTAGTATCGTGATATATCGTATCCTTGCCCCTGTATCGTGATGCATATCATATTGCCAGATTCTTGCCAATAAACACCCTTAGTTCTCACATTATTCTATTTTATTTGCTTAATACACATGCTTAGTAATTAACACATAACATGAAAGGTGCCATGCAGCCACATAATCTAAATTCAAACCATGTGAAAGTTGTTAATGTTTTTCTGAGCAATATATTGACTTGCAATCAGTTTATTCAAGTGTGAAGCTCCAAGGACATTGGCAGAAATACAATAAAGTCTCATTTAAAGCTACAAACACACACACACATGCAAACAAACATGGACACACTCACCAGAGTCCATGAATTGTCCAGTAGTTTATGTTGGAATGACATTTCTCCATCTGAAATGTGATATAAAAACACATGAACAAATTGAAATAGATTATTTGGTGGCTTTTCTGTCACCATTTATACACTCCATCACCAGTTTATCAAATACTCATGCTATTTAAACATTTTACTTGAACTGAAATTGCGATTGTATTTAAAGTTATGGTTAAAATTTGTGTATTATTTCACACAACCCCATTCACATCATTAAAGGTTAAATAAATAACAGTGGAACCTGTTAAATGCAAGAACCCGAGTCAAAACCCAACATGAACGTAACTAACAACCTATTTCATGACCTCCCTGCTGACATATCTAACCTACGTTTGGTTGTTTTCTGACACAGTCAGGCAGACCCTCCAGGAAGTTGCGATGTTGCGATCGCAACTATTAACGCAAATTCAACCATTTGCCGCAACTTTGTTGTGGCCTTGCAATTTTCACCAATCATCGCAACTTTTCCGCAAATTTGACCAATCATCTTTGTTTTTGTCGGATTTCGTCATCTTCTTTGACCAATCAGAGCTACTCTGATAAGTTTTGACCAATCCCGTTGCCTCCAGCTGTGTTTGCTTCCGGTTTTTGAGATGAGCCGCTAAACTCCGGTCGGATTCCATCAGATTTTACAGCTAAAATACGAGCAAATCAATTTCCTAAAGTATTACACCAGAGTGGTGGAAAGCTGTTCTGAACCAAACACAACGTCGTGGTGGATTATACATGAAAATCGACGATTGACAAGAACTTTTTGACCGCAAAACATGGAGGAGATTAGCTGAAAAGAGAGGAGCAGACGGAGTCTGGGGTCTGATAGGAGTGATAAAAGAGACGAGGTGAGTTCTGTTTAATGTCCGTATTTGGACAATGTGAGAAACTATATTTAAAAAGAACTTATGTTTGTCCTAAACTGTGTGCTGAGTCGGCGGATTTGCTATTCTGTGAAAAATATTTTAAATAAATCGGACCTTCAGCGTTAACGTGAATTCCTTTGAACGTTGTTTATTTTTTAAACACGCGATTAACAAAGTGACGTTTGTATTCAGTGAACACGAGGAACCGCTTGTCTTTTCTAAACTCGTTCTGCTGAATTAGTGAACCTTTGAGGTGAATCTCTGAAAGTGAAAGTAAAGTTGCTCACGTTGTAACCTCTGAGTGACGCTGAGACAGGCTGTCAGCTGTTCTGTCATGGAGATTACATCATCTTGTCGTCTTTATTTTATCATGAAACAGCGCATACTGTGTGTGTGTGTAAAGAGGTTAACTGTGTGTGCATATAAACTAAATAAAACCTTAAACAAAATTTAAAAATGATTGAAAAAAATCGCAACTTTGACCGCAACTTTTAGAAAAATGTGCCGCGAAATCAGTCATTTTAGATCGCAACAATCACAAAAAATCCCCGCAACTTCCTGGAGGGACTGAGGTGTCAAACATGTCATGAGTTCCACATAATGAATAATAAGCAGAAAAAAGCCAAAAACCTGAAAAACAGGATGTGCTACTTAAGCTGTTGGTGCGATCATGACTGCAAAATGCTGCTTCAACAGACCAAAGTGCTGACACACAGCCAGTCTTGTGACTCAGACATCATATGGTGTTAAAAATCCACTGACTTTATTTTTTTCTCCAACCAATCACATGAGACTACTGTGTATAGTGACAATGCTCGACTCAACTTGAAGAGGTGCTGGGCCGATTATTTATTCAACTATGAAATTACTTTTTATAATATATTGTCAAATGAGTCATGGGACAGATTTAAAGATAAAACCCTGGCAGAAGCTGAAACTTCTCCTAAAGGCACATTCATTTTGTTTCTAGAGAACAGAAACCCATTTTTCATGGCTGGACAGTTTGATGCATCTCATCTGGGGCCGGAATGGACTTAACAGACCTATTACCAAATGCTTTGTAGAGGCACAGGCACAATGTCAATACTAATGAAAACGCTGCACATAAAAACTCACCAGAGTGAAACACAAGGCCTTTGAATTTGTAACAAAAGGCTGATTAATCAAAGGCAGCACAGAGCAGTTAATTAATAAGAGAGGACAAAAACACCTACCAAAAAATATGGACATAATCCCACGCAAACTAGCTCTTATAGAACTGAAACGGGTAATTATTTAACAAAACATACACGAATAACAAAAAAGAAAAACATAATTGACACTCAACCCAAAGACTGCTGTGTCGGCAGCACACAGATGTTTTTAATCCTCTCAACTTTTTACAGAAATTCACTTTCATTCTCAGCATACAGTAACTGTGTCTTCCACCAGATTCCCATAAATGTTGATCGCGTAGGAAGAGTTCAAACAAAAGAAACCAGAAGTAATGCAGGTGACTTCATTCAAATCTGCCACTACCACATTTTGAGTAGTCTGGCATTTTATTACTTCTCCTAACTTACACAATACTTTCTTCTTTTTTGTAACTCACTCACTTCCTACAACACTTTTTGACATCCATCAGTCCTTTCATTGCCTCAAACACGAGAACTCTCTGATCATCACCTACAGCAGGAAACTCACTTGTTTCTCATCACTAGGGCTGCGTGTAGCTCAGTTGGTAGAGTGGCAAGCAGAGGGTCGCCGGTTCGATCCCAGCTCCAGCTGAGTTACTTTGTCGTTATGTCCTTGGGCAACACACTTCACCCACCTTGCCTACTGGTGGTGGTCAAAGGGACCTGGCAGGCGCCGGTGCATGGTATCCCCACCTCTGTCAGTGTGCCTCAGGACAGCTGTGGCTACAATGTAGCTTATCACCACCAGCGTGTGAATGACTGTTGTGTTGTACAGCTCTTTGGAGACTGTAGAACACTCTAAAAAGCACTCTATAAATACAGGCCATTTACTATTTTACCACAATTACCATATTGTTCCGAATATAAGACAAGTTTTCTTTTCCCCCCCCTCGCCTTCTTCCGCTTATCCGGGTCCAGGTCGCGGGGGCAGCATCCCAAATAGGAAGTCCCAGACCGTCCTCTCCCCAGCCACCTCCACCGACAGGAAAATAATGTAAAAAATTTGGGGTCGTCTTATAATCGAGGTCTAGCTGTTCGAGGTCATTGCACGACCGCAACAGCAGAGGGCGCAGGCTTTTTGTAAAGGTGGCAGCAACAGAAAGCTCAGCTCAGATCGCGACTGGTCCCGGCCCGGACCGGCCCAAAGTTACAGGCCCACTGGGGATGATGCCCAATGGCCAGTACAGGCCGGTCCACTTCCAGACCCAGGGCAGGTGCTTTCAGCGTGAGTGGCTCAGCATGGACTTCTGTCCAGGTGGAGGGCTCACGTTGGTCGATCCACACACGTCTCCTTACCCTGAGGTCCTCGCACAGCACCTCGGTCCGCTGGACTGGTGCTGCACATATTATTGGTGAGTTTGCAGAGCTATTTCTGTACACATAGATCGAGTTATTGGTGGGGACACGTCACCTCCATCCATGCTAAATCTACACCCATGACCTTCTCTATTCTCACATATCTTCATTTGCGCACAGAGACAGAGAGAGACAGAGAGAGCGCACATGAAGAAAGAGTGAGAAAGAGATTTGACGGAACGTTTGAATCTTTTTTCCCAATTGAAAAATTTAATTGAAATCTGTTGCCAAGAAGGAGAACTTTAACCCCTGATTAATAGGCAAATATTAAAGCAGTCTGTAATTATGGCATTATTTAAATGACTTTCTCAAAATTTCAATAAAAATTGTTTTTTTAAAAAGTAAATTTAATCTTTTGCCTAAAGATTAGTCTTGGAAAGGGGAGTCATCTTATAATCTGGGTCGTCCTCTATTCGGGTCAATACGGTACCTCACACAACCCCACTGATAAAATTAAACATCCTTATAATAAATAAGATAATCCCATTAGTAAAAACGAATAGGATTTTTGCACACATGAATTTAAAATTTACTCTCATGAAAAATGAATGAAATCAAATAATTGCAAACAGACAAAAACTCACAGAGCAGAAGGTGGTGGGCCAGTGGTGGGTCAGGGTCAGTTTGGTCCATATTTGACTGAAATACAACACAGACATTTCTTAGCAGCTTCCAATTTGTTTATTAGTCATATAAAATCAACAGTATGAGATCATTTTGGGGAAGTTTTTTGCAAATAGGAAGAAACAATCCCCAGCTCTGGCTGGGTTAGATTGTCGTTGTGTCCTTGGGCAAGACACTTCACCCAACTTGCCTGTGTGAATGTGAGTGTGACTGTGTGTGAATGTTGGTGGTGGTCAGAAGGGCCGATGGCGCAGAATGGCAGCCTCGCTTCTGTCAGTCTGCCCCAGGGCAGCTGTGGCTACAGACGTTAGTCGTAGTTTACCACCACCGGTGAGAATGACTGTGTGAATGAATAATGCAACTCTGTAAAGCGTCTTTGAGTGACCTAGAAAAGCGCTATATAAAACGGATGCATTACTATTATAACAAAAACAGACAATGGCTATATTTGTCAGACAATCACTAAATGTGATATTTTGTGAACTTACTGAGGTGAAACAAAACAGAAGAATGCTGCCAGGCAGATCAGGAGAGGAGGGGTGAGATTCATGTCTGTCCTGAAACAAGATGAGAGACTCAGTAAATGTCTTTATGTTTAGTGAACATTATAATCCCATAATACAGGAACATAAAAAAGTACCACACCTAATGAGTCAAATGTGGACACATTGACCTCTGTAGATCATTTATGAACTTAAATGACTCTTTACCACTAACGGAGGAGTAGCTGAAACTAATTGGAAATACTAAGATTTTATGTGACTGCAATTAGCCAAAAATAAAATCCTAAATACAACAAAATATTATTGCCTCAAACACACACATAAAATGATACAATGTAGCCAAAAGCTCATCCAAAACATAATAATAATAAAATATAACAAACTCACTTCCTTAGGTTGGCAAAAGTGCCAAACATATTTGTGTTCACACTTTCAATTTCAAACTCATAAATATTCACTTTTATGTGACCGTTTTGTCTTAATAAAGGCAAAATATGGCTTTAACAGGTCCAACAGGTTGTGAATATTTATTTGACAGATTCATAACTTCAGGTCAATACTTTAAATGAAAAACAACAAGGTAGTCGCCACACTGCGAGTACTCTTTAGTGCAACAGCTTATTGTCCATAAGTAAGAGGTGTCAAGTCTGAAATAGGGTGATATAAGTGGGAGTAACCATTGACTCAGGCTTTACTCTAGATCAGGGGTCTTCAACTAAATATGCCAAAGGTCCAGATCAGCATTCGTGACCTGGTCCTCGGTCCGGGGGCAGCGCCACCTAAACCTGCTTACACACACATATACTGTATGTGTGTGTATATATATATATATATATATATATATATATATGTGTATGTGTTTATGTGTGTACTATTTTTATATATAAATAATTATTTGGAGATGGATGGATGGATAGATAATTATTTTTATTTATATTTAAATACTTAAACATATATTCTCTGAGCACAAGATCCCCATTAATTAGTTTGTGGTTGAAGTAAATTTTTGAGAAAAATGGTTTGGTTTTTTTCTTCTGCTGTTCAGATGCAGAAAAGTCGACATTATTTTGACACTCTGGTCCAGTTTTTGACCAGAATGAACTGATTACTGACAATGGCCTGGATCATTGCTAGTCTACCTGCTCTGAGCTTCTCCTCCTCTCCTCCTTTCTTCACCTCTCCAGCATCTCTACCCGGTGCATGAGTGCGCGACCTCTTTCCTAGTCCTTTAACCAATTTGAAGAATTCTGCAGCGGGTGAGGGTGTTGTGTGCGACGCACACAGGCGCTCCCAGATCAGCCAAGAAATACATCCCTCCAGCTACATTATCCGTTATTGT
The DNA here is from genome assembly GCA_006937965.1 of Callopanchax toddi. Taxonomy (NCBI): domain Eukaryota; kingdom Metazoa; phylum Chordata; class Actinopteri; order Cyprinodontiformes; family Nothobranchiidae; genus Callopanchax; species Callopanchax toddi. Next base: position 483,257 of record SSNR01000320.1, on the reverse strand, counting down.
GTGTGTCTGTGCGTGTGAGCGTCTGCAGGTGTAATGACGCTGAGAGACGTCCGGTTCTCGCTCTGCGACCGCTGTGGCCTCATTTATAAAACTTATAAAATAAATATATATGTTTATAATTTGTTATATTTTATATAAAATTTATAAAACAAAAACGGGTCGGAAAGGGAGTCACTTTCTCCGCAAACTTTAGGATTTATAAAAGAAAACGGAGAAATGATGTACTCTGCAAACTTTGCATAAGCACGTTTTAGAGAAGGTTAAAAAAACTTTTTATTTTGGAGACATCAGACTAAATAAAAGGCTTTCAGTCATTATAACGTGTTTTTAATGAGACGGATCGGGGCAGGTTCTAAAAATAGACGCAGCGATGCGGGGCGGTTTGGGGCGGGTCAGAAGTTTTCAAATGTACAGGACCCGCGGGTCAATAAAAACCCTGACCCGCGCATCACTAGTGTGCGTGGCGCCTTTCTGCAGCAGTAGATCTCTTTCTGAAGCTGCGGACTGCCCGACCGTGGTGTAGGGGGTAGCTTAGCGAACTAAAGGAGTTGCCGCGGTGCGCCACTCGCTTGGCGCTCGGCTTCGCCTCCAGGACTCCGGTCCGGGACTGAGTTCCGAACCATGTACGCAGGGGGAGGGCGAGTTCCGCGGGTTCCGAGTGAGCGACGAACCTGCTCATTAGCGCTCGCGTGTCTCCTCGGACACGCCTGCTCCTTATGGACCAGGGACCGGGTCTGGATTTGCTGGGTCCAGACAGAACCGGCTCTGGGTCCGGATCCGGACCGCGGTTCGCCTGTTAGTGACCCCTGCTCTAGATAATCACATCAGCTCTCTGGTTAAATCCTGCTTTTACCACCTCAGAAACATTGCTAAACAGTTCCATTGTCTCCCGTCCTGAAATGGGGGTCTTAGTCCATGCCTTTGTTGCATCCCGCTTGGACTACTGCAACTCCATCTATACATGCCTTTCTAAAACCTCCATAAACAGACTACAGACACTTCAGAATGCTGCTGCCAGGCTTTTGACTAAACAATCCAGATTCACACATGTCACTCCTCTGTTGATGCAGCTGCATTGGCTTCCAGTTAATTCTATAATTCACTACAAGATCCTTGTCTTGATGTGGAGAGTCCTGCATGGTCAGACACCGACATACATTACTGCTTATCTAAAACCCTACACTCCATCCAGATCCCTCAGATCCTCTGAACAAGGTCTACTCTCAGTCCCTAAAACCAGACTGAGAACTAAAGGAGACAGAACCTTTTCATCTGTGACTCCAAGGCTCTGGAACTCACTTCCTCTCTCACTGAAGTCTGTAGACTCAGTGGACTCATTTAAGAAAAAGTTAAAAACCCATCTGTTCAAATCTGCCTTTGTTTAACTTGTTGTTACTTGTGTCATGTTTTCTCATTTTCTGCTCATTTGTTCGCATCTGTTGTTTTGTACAATGTTTTCTCTTGTTAAGCGCTTTGTGATTTGTATCATGAGAGGCGCTCTAGAAATAAATTTTTACTTACTTACTTACTATATAATTATTATATTTATTTATAATAACAAAAATAATAACACATTCAGGATGTGCCATTTTTCACCATCGGCACCTCTAAGCACCATCAAGACATTAATAAAGGCCAAAACTGAATCACTACTGAACAAGATTAATACGTTTAAATGTCAAATTTGAACTACCTGATAAGGTATTATTTAAAGAACAGATGGACAAAATTAGAGAATTAAAAAAAAAAAAATTCTGCAAATAAGATAAAAGGATACTGGTAAACTAAGGATGGTTCTAATGATGTCAGACTGCCTCAGGGCAGCTGTGGCTACCGATGTAGTTACCACCATGTGTGTGTGCATGAATAATAGAATTTGTTATGTGATTTGAGTATCCTCGGATAGAAAATCGCTATAAAAATCTAATCTATCATTATTATTATTATTATTATAGTGATCTAGTTGATGGTGGATTACACATTTCACTCTTAAACTTACTGCCAGTTTCTGGAAGGTACTTTTCTTTGTACAGCTCTACATAAATATATCTGCAGCATTGAGGAAGGCATTTTTTGCATGGTCATCACACAGGCTGACTAGAAATGACCAAAGAGTGGACCTGAATAATATACCAGGTCCCCTCACACGAATGAAATCTTAATAAGACCACCTTATAAATGGGATGTACCATAAACAAATCTCTTTGAGCAGCACTTGACAGTTGTTTCAGTAAAAGTTACCAGATCAGGAAGCTGGAACACTCCACCTTGTTATGGATGAGTACTGTAAAACTACTGAGATGTGAATGTTTTTAAAAGTTCAAAATGTTGGATTTTTAAACATATTACAATTTATTTATGATTAATTTAGCAATTTAAATGCCAAGAACAGCAATAACACAAAAATTGACTCCCTGGAGCTCTGAGCTAGCAAAGAAATTCTGATGAGTACATTACAACTTTTTCACTTCGGTCAATATAGTGGAAATAACAAATCAACAGACTCGAAAAAATATGAAAAATAGACAAAGAATGACCAAATGGAGTTAATAAAAACGATAAACATGTTATGTGCGAAAGAAAAAATAAATTAATTGACAAAAATATGTTAACTCACAGAGGAAAAGAAGCCTCAGCAGATAAAATGAAGCGACAGCACGAACATAGAAGTACGCAATCTTTATGTTGGCCAAAACTGGGAAATTGGCCTCTAGTCTAAATGTTTACTTTAGACACAAACTCAAGTGGTACCGATCGAAATGCTGAAATTTTAAAGACTTCGCTTGATAAACCACGTTTAATCGAAGTCTTACCTCGCACTGAACCTTGCACCGATCAGCCTGTTCTTTGTTGCTGTAAAGTTTTACTGGGTGCAGTACGACACGAAATATAAACTGTTGTTTGTGTCCCGAAGCCGCTTCCCTACCTATCACCTCAGCCAATCAGAAGCTTTGCACATACCGTGCGTCATTACGTACGGACTGTTTAATTTTGGGACGCCCTCTTCCGGTTGTTTCAGATGCAATCTAGTTCTCAACAAAATAAAATAAAATAAAATAAAATAAAATAAAATAAAATAAAATAAAATAAAATAAAATAAAATAAAATAAAATAAAATAAAATAAAATAAAATAAAATAAAATAAAAATAAAATGTAACTGCAACATAAATAGTGTATAATCTGAATAAATTAAAAGAATTACACTGCCAATGTTTTGACAAAAAAGTTTATATTCGTTTTTTGAGTACCTTTTAGTGTATGTATAGTGTAGTGCAAAAAACAACAACAACAATGTGAGTATTTAATTTGACATCAAATCTCATCTAATCCTACACTTTACTCTGACATACTTTTTGAAAGTGTTTACTGGAAAAAAAAAAACCCTCAAAATGTATCAGGAGGTGCAGAATATGCAGGCTTCTCTGCGTGCAAGGCAACACTGAAGAGACGTACATCCTGTTTACAACTCAGAACATCTGAGAGTTAAATTACCATACAGCCAACAGAGGGCTCTTTATCTCTTTCTCACAGACAAATGAGCAGAAAGCAAGCTGATTATTCTATTTAAAACCATGCAGAAAAGCCCAATAATCACTAAATTAAAAATATTAGTTTTGTAAAAATGTATTTTTCTTGCAGAAAAGATACAAATTACAACACTAATTATGCATACAGTATAATGGGACTGGAATGAATCTCTCACACATTTGCTTTTACATTCACAAGTACATTTTACCTTGATTTCAATTCTTTCAACTAGAGGAATCAGAGGAAATTTATACTTATTAATTTAGATGTCATGGGTTCAGTCAGTATATTGTTTTTAAAACAGCAAAATAAAGTTCTATAAAGTTTTAAAAGTTTCAGTATAATCAAAACACTATTGTATGAAACACAACATTAAAGTCCTGCTAAGGTATAAACAAATTCCCAGTTTTGCCGTGTGTGTCTTCTTTTACGTAGTCTAATTTGCCTACGTCACTCACGCATCACACATTCCTGCAGTCCCCTGCTCGGCCAAATGCTCCCTCACATGATTTGATCTCAGATGTGAAATGTGTTTCAGTCTCCCCACGGTGTCAGGAATAGTCGAGTTGTAACCATAGCTAGTTTTATTAATAGACCATAGCCAAAGTTCAGCATGCATCTCAAGATGTTCCTTAATGCAGACAAAACTCTTGGAGCAGCCCACTGCTGTGCAACATGCAGCTAGGTTTAAAAGTCTAAATGAAGCTGTTTCATCAAAATTGTCACACTTAAATAGAATTTTATTTTATAGAATAAACAATGATAATAATAATAATAAAACATGGTTGCAAGGAATAAATCAAATTAGCTAATTGTTCATGTGTTACTAGAGAAAAGTCATATTGGTGCTGCTCTGGAACTGGAGTCACAAATAAATCTACATAAATTACAGCTACTATATAAAATCTGTGTGGTTTTAAGAATAAATGTGTCCAATTAAATAGTTTAACTGACTTTAGTGGCCCCAAGTCTTGAAGGATACTAGTTATATATAGGCAGCCCTGTCCTTATAAGGCCTTGGGGAGAGGCAAGGTGTGGGGGGGTGTTTGGAGACGGGTGGTTGTTGTGTTGGCCTTGTACAGAACTTGGTTTAGGCTGACTCCCTGTGGATTCAGGCTGACAACCGAAGTTGCTGAAAAGAAAATCTCCAGTGGTAAGAAATTTATAATGTTTTCTGCTCCTTTCTCCTCTGCATTGTTATCCTTTTAACCCACCTTCAGTCTAAAACCCAGGAGCAGCAGGTGGGTTCAGCACGATGGGGGGAAGTGAGCGCAGCCAAGAAATGTTTTGCAATCCTTAGCCACCGCTAATGATACTTAAAAGTGATGAATGAGATATAGCTGTTATACAGGATACTGTACAGGGGTTTAAGAGGAAACAAGTGACCAACAGAGGGCACTTTTATAGGCAATTTGTTAGTTGCTTGTTTGTTGGCCAGTTGCTTTGTTTTGGACCATTAAGAAAGGAAACATGTTTCAGTATATATCTTAAAGGTGAACTCAGACTGGACATTTTGTCTTGCTCCTGTGGTGGATAATGTTATATATATATATATGTGTGTCTCTGTGTGTGTGTAGTTCTAAAACCTGCTGACAAATGACTGATTGCTTTTCTAGTGCTTTGTTTGTACTGTCAATCAGTGCATTAAAATGTGCATTGTAACTATATTGTGCTGGTTTTTTCCATGGTTTGAGCTCAGAGTATTAGAGGTTTACAGTTACAGATGGAGAGGCTTAGGTGTCATTTGGCGAGGATTTTGTGCTGTTACAGTATTGGCTGACCTGACAGTAAAGTGCAGGACCAATGGGAAAAGATTATGAACTGCCTGCAAAATTACAAATAAATCAACAGTTGCAGCTGATTTTAATGCTTCTTTTATCTGAAAATACACCAACTACCATGCATCTGCTGTTATATTCTTATTGGTTCAAACATAATACACCAAAATGAGAGCTTTGCTTGTTTACAATGTTTGACCTCAGGGGTTTTAGTGATGCTGCTCTGGAGCACTGAAAGACAAACTGGATATCTGACTGCTGAATGCAGCCAAAAATACGAACCAGCAAATTCTGTTAACACCTAAGGAATACAGCATTTTACATTTTCTTTGTCACCAAAATTTATAGTATTCAGGATATTTTAATAACATTTTTGCATGTTTTTAAATATGAAGAAACACATTTGGATAGGACAAATATGATCATATTCAAGAAACTTCAAACTTCAGGGTCAGAATACAAACCAATGTTAGGACATGGTTAGGTTTAAAAGTCTGGCCGATTCTCTGTCTGAGTGGCAGGTTTGGGGCATTAGAGGCTAAGGTGACACCGAAGCTGCAAAGTGCATTTCAAAGGTATGGAAATGAGACTCTGGTGCAGCACAACTCATTAGATTTCGGGGGGAGGTTGGGCTCAGATAAAGCGCTTCACATTTCATCAGAACTTATTTCTGGTCCCTGAGAACCATGAGGTAATGAAAAGCAGTTATGCTGCCTTGTGATGATGATATGAAACAGACTTATGCTCTTGTTTAGGTGGTCATTCAGGAAGATGAGACAACCAGCAAATGAGAATGGGAACAAACAGAGAGAAACTGTTTTAGAGCTCATTGAGTCAGTTCATCAGCTGAATGTCACGCTACAACTAAAAACATGTAGAAAATCCCAAAGGAAAACCATTCTCTTCTATATCTTTATCTTTTTAATGTTTTTGTAATTTCAAAGTTTAGGTATTTTGCCAGAATGTGTAGGACAAAGATCTTAGTCTGTGAGGAAAACATCAACAGATATTTTTTGTGACAGTATTCCCCCCCCCCCCTTTTTTATTAACTGATAAAAACATCAATGGATTCAGGATATATAATTATTGAAATAATCTTAAAAACTTTATTCAGCAATAGATAATTGTTACAATGAACATCTGCTGAGTAATCATGTAATTGCATGAGCCAAAGTAAGCTATATATTTAATTGGACATGTGCAGTATCATCTCTGTATGCTTTTTAAGCAAAAGTCCACAATGTCTTTTGTTTGTATCAGTTTTTTCATTGCTAGCATTATCATTCTTGTGAGTCTAAAAGATGCTAGCATGTAATGCTTGTGTGTGTTTATTATAATGCATGAGAGTGTTTTTAGGTCCATGTATTCCAATCCAGAAAGACTTATTTTCTTTTAGTAAGAGGTGAATAAATATAATCTATGGAACATGTATAATATGAGTTTAGCACCTGATTTGTGAAGTCTGAGTTGGAAGTGCGGAGCTTAGTTTGTATTCTTAATTTTTTTTCAATGAGAAGTAAAGAAGAAGGCATCTAAAATTTAACAATTAGTTTCTCATGAAAAGTAACTTAAATTGTGATTAGAATTTGAGGTTTTTGCATACTTTAAACAAGAAAATCACCACATTCTGTTTTCTGATGATTAAGTTAGGACAAGATGGATGAATGGAAACAAACTGCTTGACTCTAGGTAGCCATTCTATTAAAATGTATTTCTTCATTGGCTTATTTCTTCTGTTTGACAGTTTTTGAATGTATGAAATATGCATTTTTAATTATTTACCAGCTGTTTCTGCAAAGTTGCACCTGAAAGAACTTTTGTGATCGCTGCAGACGTCAGAAAAAAAACAAGTTTTTTAATGAGTTTCTAATTTAAGTAAGCTGCTCTTTCCACATGATGAAGTGTCATTGGTTCAAATGTGTTTTGATGGTTTTGTATTAATAGATAAACACAACAATGCACTGATAAACACCTTCCAGTGATAGATTTCACAAATGAGTCAACCCTTTGAAAAGTGTTTAGCGTGCTCTGGTATAAACAATAGAGTCTGTAGATTTCTGCCTAACGAATCACGATACTATCCCAAACAACGGTTTTCTTACAGGTTTTATCTATAAGACATTACTCTGCAGTTAACAACGGTGGGAACAGGTCATTGTTTTGCAAGTCAGATGTAAATCGCAAGTCTTTCTAATAGGGGTGTTAAAAAAATATTGATACTGCAATATATCGCAATATTTTCTGCCACAATATTATATCGATATTGTGCTTTCCATATTGCAATATTTTGCTGTATCAAAATTTAAAGCAAATTATCAATTTTTTTTCATTAATTTTTTTTAAAGGAACCATTAATGATGACAGTAATTTTTGTAGTAAAATTAAAAGTATGGCCGCTAGTTGGTGGCTGTTTTCACCTTCTTCGTTCCAGTGGATCAAATAGAGCTATAGTAATAAAACTGGATGTATGAAAAAGGTTGAAGTTTTTAGAATGCTGTGACAGTTTTTCTACTCTTAAATTATGTTTAAAAATCATAATATATGGTCTTACTCATAGTATCGCACTACATCGCAAATATATCGTATCATCTGTCCTGTATCGCGATACATATCGTATAGACAGATTCTTGCCAATATACACCCCTACTTTCTACTCTTTCCTCAAGGCCCCATGAAGTTATGAGTCACATCCTAATCTTTGCATTTAAAGTCCTAAACAAGTAATTTGGACAAATTTACATATTAAGATCACATATTTTTCAAAAGTTATAGTTTACCCTGTAGTATTTGAATATAAAATGTAAAATCTCCTTTACATATTTATTTCTCTTATTGCTTCAAATTGAAGGAACTGTTCAAAAGCCCAGTGAATGTCAGCTTTTGTCAGTGAGTTGGTTTTCTTGTTCTGACTTCTGTCAGCCTGTTGTAGTTTGTTGTCATCTTTGTTTTTCTTGTACTTCTCCAACAGGTCAGAGTCAACAGTGACCATGTCAGCGCGACTCAAACGTGGAAAATATGATCATGAATACCATCACAAGCAGAGCCAATATGTGGTTAAAGAATACAGCAGGTATAGAACAGTTTACTCTTTAGATGCATATAAAACTGCTGTAAATATCCACTACACTGATTAACACATTAGAACTGCCTCTTTGTCTTTAGCTCTGCAGCGTCAGAGGAAAGATACGAGTACAAAACACACGCTCGCATCCAGGAAGTGGTAAGGATGAGTTAAATATTTCTCAACATGAAGGGTTTTTATTACTATCCAAACATTCTAATCAGATAATGTATGAGGTTGTAGAGGAAACAAGAAAGTGTCGTTTAGAACTGTGTATGCTATTCTGCTTTTTGATACGTATTTAATGATGGCTTGTTCAGGTGAGAACAAAGATGGTGGAAAAATATGTGCGTGAGGAGCCAATGATCAGGGGACCACAGTTCCTCGTCAGACTCAGATCCCACACTGTGTTTGAAAACACACCAGTCAAACTCTTCTGTACTGTTGAAGGCTTCCCCATGCCAGTTGTGAAATGGTGAGTGAGAAAAAGGGTTTTCATCACTGTTACCATCAACATTTTGGCCTGTTATTCATCTAATTTTTTTCTACTTTTTGACACAGTAGTAATGTAATAACAAACCGCAGTATTTAGATGTTTTTCTATCCTCTTTAGGTACAGAGATGGTGTGATCCTGGACGTGTCCTCAGGAAAGTACTTTGTTGAAGCCAAAGGTGGAAGCCATTCCCTGTTGATCCCAAGGTAAATAAGCTGAACAAGTCATTGTTTTTTGTAAGAAGCTTTAAAAAGGCAGGTTTTAATAATAAAAATGAACTACATAAGTTGGATATTTAACCCTCATGCTGTCTTAGGGGGTCAGATCAACCCCAAAAGACTAGAAAACTCCCTATAGACCCCAAAATAAGGACAGTGCGAGGGCGAAGAGGCTTCCCAGCCTCCTCCAATGGGACCTCATTGGATTGTTGTCACAATAAATATGAACCTATGGGCATCCTCTAAATTCCTTTAAATTCTACAGTGACAGGAGGTAGCACACATACTGGAACAACATATTAACTCTGTAGAGTCTTGTAGACTTTATATAATAAAAACATAGTGCTTGTTCTGCTGCTTTCAAGACATATTGATGATAAGATAATCTTTATTTACTCAAGGATGTCAAAGTTCATGACATTTTGTCAAGCATAGCCTGCATCAATAACTGCTTTATGTATCTGGGTGAAACTTGATGCGTTATGTGGATGCACATCCGGGACATGTCAGTGCCATGGCACGCCATTTTAATTTCTCCAAAAGCCTTTATCTATATTGTTTTGATGTTACTGTTAAAAATTAAACAGATCATAAAGCTGAATCTGCACTTATAACCAGTCATTGAAGCTAACCAGAGACATCAAGACATCTACTCATTATGGGTTTAGAATTACTGTACAGGCAAATCATTGATTCCTCTGGCAAGAACTTGACAACAAGGAGAACAGAGTGTGACCCAGAATATGCAGAGTGTGACTCTTGCAGTGGATTTGGAGGAAGAACATTTTCTTCCTCTGTATGTACATGCAGGCTTAAGCAAGTGCTTGTTACACAACTCACAACCTACTGAAGTCTTTCCTCAAATCCTGATGCAATCATTCCGTGTGCATGCACTGAGTAACCTCCTCCTGTTAATGGCTTCCTAAGCAACAGCAAAACAGAAACAGTATTTTAGGATTTGATATTAATGCAACATCACATTAAACAAAAATACCTGCATACTGGTGCAATAACTTGTGAAAGTAATTATATTAATTAGCAAACAGGAATTTGGGAAAATCACATGCATTTGTCACTTTCAATAAAGTGCTTTAATCACCTTCATATATTATACGATTACATTTCTGCAAGCTTCTATACAGCTGTTATGTGTTATTAGTCATTTTCTATGAGATTTTTATGTGAAAAGCTCTTTGTTTACATGTTTTTGTTGTGTTTGTGTAAGGTCCTATGGTGCAGTTTAAAACACTGGACACATATTTGTTCTGAACAATACATCATGAACTATGACAAGAACTAATGCTGTAAATTTCTTGAAGAGCCTTTCATAAATTCAGATTAGAGTAATCGCTGTGAAACAGCTGAGTGTGTCTGCAGACCGACCGGAGCATACCTCACTCACGCTTCAGTCTTCGGAGGCTCAGCTGTTCATGTGCTGACCTCAGTGCTACTTGATACTCGGGGATTCTTTTAGTCTATTTGAATGGATCCCATCGCCCTCCTGAGTCTTCCTGAACTAATGAGACTATTAGATAGGTAGATGACTATTTTCACTCTGATCAGTGATCGTTATTATTTTAAATATTGATTAAATAAAATACTAGTGGAGGATTTGAATGGTGCGCAAGTTTTAAATTGATTCAAATCAGGTGTGTTGGAGCAAAGAAACATCAAAAACATGCAGGATAATGACCCTTAAGGACCAGGACATCACTGCTCTAAAGTAAAAATTCATACAAATACCCAATAAAACACTAAGAAATCATCAAATATTATTTGTTGACAAGCTGATCTGACATCCTGAGTGGTATACTGACCTGTAAACCTTTGATTTGATCTCATTTTATAGGTGTTCAACTGATGATACAGCTCAGTACACGGCTGTAGCTGGAAACCTCCACGGACAGGCTTCTAGCCAGGCGTCTGTCATTGTAAAGAGTAAGTTACTGAATCACATATTTATCCATGTAAAACAGAAGTGTTTACCTTTAGCTCAGGGCTATTTCTTTACTAAAATCTTAAATACTTTAAATGTTCAGTAAACAAATGTTATATAACCACAGTTATATGTAATCAGCAGCATATTAATAATGATTTCACTGTTTAGATTGATCATTGAACTATAACAATGATATGAACACCTTACTTTTTGTTTATTTCATGCACTCTGATTTAAAAATCTGGGTTGTAAAATGTGTGTTTGTACAATATGTCCATCTTAACTAACAGACTGCTGGTCATCATTGGGAACTTTTGCCTTGTTTTTTTAAAATTGTGCAGGATATAAAGATGAGGAAGAATCCAGTCCCTATGCATGGCTGCCTTTCACAGGTACGCATCTTAATGATATTACCTCCAACTTTCTTTAGTTTTATCCAAATCTTGCAGTTGTAATGCTAACAATTCCTAATATAAACAGCAATCCTGTCTATAAAAATACAAATTCCACCTTATTATGTCTTTCATTAGATTTTAAAAGAATAAGCTATTAAAATTATGACCTCGTTTTCTTATTAATTTCCTCTTCCTTGCAGCTGCTATGCTTCCCAAGATCCATTACACTAAAATCAACATAACCTTCTTGGAGAAGTTTGGTCCCGTGTTTGCTTCTGAGGGAGAATCTGCCACTCTGTCTGCCACCATGACCCTGAACCCCAACCTGGCCAACCTGCAGCCTGAGGCACAGTGGTATAGAGATGGTAATTGATCCAAAGCCATAATTGACTACGAAGTAATGGTCCTATAATTTGTATTAATGTGTAGTGACCACCAGGCACAGGCGAGCTGACATGATGCCAGAGGCACAGCAGTCGAAAATGAGAAAATGTCAACGGCTCTATTTTTTTTTTATTGCTTGTTAATTAAACTGAAAAACGCTCAAAGATAAAATAATCTTTTACTGAACATGTGTCTATTGTGGAAAAAAAACTCTGATAGGTTAATTTCTATTTATCTAATTCAATTTTGTGTTCAATTACAATGTTTTCGTGAGACAGAAACAGACAGAGGTTTATTGTGACTGGACGCTCATGTGGGGACTGCTCTCCTTTCCAGACACTCGTCTGTTTGATTCTAAGTGGGTGAAGATTGAAACCGGCAGAGGATTTACCACCTTGACTATTCCAAACCTCTATAAAGATGATGAAGGCCTTTACACTCTAAAGATGGTCACAAAGGGAGGCACTGCAGAACACAGTGCTTTTGTCTCAGTTGCAGGTAAAACAACAAAGAGCCAATCACAAGGCATTGTCACTGACAGAACTCAGGCTTGCTCAAATCATTGATACAAACTTAGAATTATTTTTAGAGTTTCTTATTGTGGTACACTTTATTCCCTTGACATATTTCTGTTGTTTTCTGTTTAGATGGCCCCCCTCCTGTTCCTCGTGCTCCTGGTGCTCCTATGGACATCAAGATCCATGACGCCAACAGGGACTATGTCATCGTGTCCTGGAAACCTCCAAACACCACCACCGAAGGTCCAATCCTCGGATACTTTGTGGACAAGTAGGAGTTTTGATATCAACATAATCGTAAAATGAGCAACATAAAATATTGCACTTCGTTGATCTTCTTAACTTCTTCTGAATTCTGAAAAGTGCAGAATCTACAGCTTTGTCATTACAACCAGTGCAGCTGTTTATCTCCTTATCTTTTTCTTCCTTTTTTAAACTTTAAGATGTGAGGTTGGAACTGAAAACTGGAGCCAGTGCAACGACCACCCCATAAAGATCTGTAAATTCCCAGTGTCTGGGCTGTTTGAAGGACACTCCTTCTACTTCAGAGTCAGAGCCGTCAACTCCCACGGAATCAGCAAACCTTCCCGCATGTCTGACCCGATCGCTGCAATGGATCCTACTGAGCTAGAGAGGCTCCACGGTGGGTCGGACTCCACTGGAGACCTAATATTGTGCATTGTGGATGCTGATGTAGGCACTCCTGGATCAGTAAATAAGGAATAGTGAGGAATTTAGTGAGTTTAAAGGTTATAAGCTGTTGTATCTTCCATGATAGGTCCTTAAAATCAGTATGCAATCCCCCAGTTAGTGTAGTTGTTTCTACTTTAATTTAGCTATAATGCATTTAAAATCAATGAAATAATGTCAGGATTACTCTCTAGACAGCTCATCATGTCTATCCTCTTGCAGCCAAAAAGCTTGGAGGAAAACTGGATGTTGTGTCTTATCACGATGACATTGAAGGTGAAAGTTTGTTCAAATTTCTTTCACGTGTATTACTGTGGGTATAATATTACTAATATTCTGGTTGTGTGTATGTATTACTGTTTTTTTTAGCTGAAGGAAAGCCCCCAGGTCCTCCTTCAGACGTTACTGTCTCTGAAATAGACAGGACATATGTAGTATTGGGCTGGAAAGGCCCAGAATATTTCAGCAAGGCTCCCATGTGGTACTACATCGAAAAGGTAACAAAACATATTGTAGTTTGATCAGTTATAATCAGTACAGTAGAATTGATTAACACCTCTCAACAAAGCTCTTGGTTACCTAATAAATAAATAATTTTTATTTTCACTGAACATCTTGAAGTCTCTGGGTCTCTGTGTCCTTACAGGCCATGGTGAACACTGAGGGCTGGCAGCGCGTTAACACTAAGGTCCCTATTCGGTCTTCCCGCTATGCCGTCTTTGACCTGGCTGAGGGCAAACAATATAAGTTCAGAGTTTTGTCTGCTAATATGTACGGCACCAGTGATCCATCACAGCCAACTGGAGCTATTGAAACTCAGCAACTCAAAGGTCTGACTCATTCAGCTGTTTTCCTTTGCTAATGCTAAATGATATAGTTTTAATGATCTATTGTGAATGTTTTTGTGTGTTTTTGAATTAAGGTGTACCATCTGCTCCTGGTCAGGTGGTTTCGACCAGGGAAACGGACACCTCTCTCCTCATCCAGTGGGCTCCTCCAAAGGATCCCAACAATCTGATTGGTTATTATATCGATCAGTGTGTCAAGGGGTCCAATAACTGGACCTCAGCCAATCACAAACCTCACAGGAACACCAAGTAAGACAAACACACTGCTAAGCTCAGATAGTTCAAAGAAAATTAAAGTGACATTCATAAACTTTCCATGTGATATTTTTTCTTTCAGATTTGTAGTGAGTGGTCTGACCACAGGAGAAACCTACATCTTCCGTGTCCAAGCTATCAATGAGTTGGGTCTCAGTGACGAATCCCAGGAATCTGCACCCCTTTCTGTCAGAGCTGCCCTCAGTCAGTATTAGGCCCTCAGGCAGGGTGATAGAGTGTCATTAAAAAAGAAAAGTATTAATATTTGTATCTGTGTTCTTAGCCAACCCTTCTGCTCCTTATGACGTTGCACTGCTGAACTGTGATGGCCGTTCGATGATTTTGAACTGGAAGAAGCCTCTTCGTTGTGGAGGTGCAGAGATCAGGGAGTATTATGTGGACAAAAGACGAAGTGGAACAATCATGTGGAGAGAGGTTCACATCCCACCAGTTAAAGAAAGACTTTATAAGGTACGGCCTTAAGTTCTCAGTAATGAAACATTTGGATTAAACTAACAGTGATTTGGAAGTTGGTAACCAGAGTACGGTTTTACCGACAGGTGGAGGGCCTGACTGAGGGAGCTGTCTATCAGTTCCAAGTGTACGCAGCCAATCTGGCTGGCCTGGGACCAGCTTCCAAACATTCAGACGACTTCACATGTAAGGCCTGGACTTTTCCAGAACCTGGTTAGTAAATCTCTTCTTCTGTCTGACTTAGTTCATCATTATTATCAATCATGATGACTGAATGTAACTGTTTCTTCCTTTTTTATTCTATTCTTATGTTTCATTCAGGTCCTGCTTATGACCTGACATTCTGTGAAGTGAGAGATAGTTCAGTGGTACTTGAGTGGCAAAAGCCCATCTACACAGGCTCTGGGCCAATCACAGGCTATCATATTGAGTATGCTAAGAAGGGCACCTCTGATTGGACCACAGCCAATGAGACGGCTGTCAGTCACTGCTTCCTGAAGGTAAAAGGACCTCTAAGATTGTGTTAGCTTCTTTTAGAGTTAACATGTCATTTGCATTACATATGATATGAATTGCATTACATCCCTCTGGGTTAAATCACTTATGCATTTACTTTAAACTGTGTCCTACTGACACCTAGTGGGCAAAGCAAGTAATTACTGTACTTTGATGGGTACAAAAACTGAGTGAGGTTGTATAGAAAAAGCTTGAATTCTATCACTGTCTTCAAATAAAACCTATCAGAGATCAACAAATCATCTACTAATCTATCTTTAAATTAAAATAGTACAAATTAAAAATAAAGCAAGAAAAAAACAGTGCAGAGGTCTACTAATACTGCAGAGAAGGCCACTGAAGCAAACCTGGCCTCCATCCAGGACCTCTAGAGGGAGGAAAAAAGCAAGGGTCATCGGCAGAGACCCCTTTCCTCCAGGATCTGACCTTTTTTCACCTCTCCCCTTAAATTACAGTTATACACCCAGAACTAATTCCCCCCAGGCCGTCAGTATGTTTATCAGACATGTTCAACTCTCATAATGCAGAAATAATTAGATTATTTGTCTTATTTTTGTTATTCTGGAGTCAAATTCCTTGTATGTGTAAACCTGATTCTGATACAATGGCAACAATTTTTTAAATAAAAATAATAAATTGGTGGAACATTTCACAGATTAAGAATTCATCTTGCACTTATATAAAAACAGTACTGAGTTAAAAACAACTGAGGCACTTTTCAGATATCCAGATGGTATTATTACTCTGTAAAACACTGAGTCAGCTAATAGTTAAGAGAAAAAATATAAATGAACCAAAAATACATCTATATTTGATTCGTCATTATTTAATACTAAGCATCATATAAATGCTCAATAACATCCAGAACTCCCTCTGCATGCATGGGACAAAACCCCATTGCATTCCCATGAGCTGCTGGAATCATTAAGCAAGACTGAGAAAACATTTTGTGCTTATACAGTGTTGGTTCAAAAAAAGAAGGGTGATGCAACACAGTGGTAAACCTGTCGCACTTATTATGAAACATGTTGCTGATGCAGAATTTAAAATGAGCACATTTTATTTTAGCAAACTTTTCTCATGTTAACTTTGTTGTGTCTTTGCTCAAATATAGGCTTCTAGTCCTTAAATCTTTACATTTTGTTATTTTCTTTCTGTGTGTTTTGTAGGTGAAAGGTCTTATTGAAGGTGCAAGTTATGTGTTCAGAGTGCGCGCTGTTAATGCTGCAGGAGTGGGTATGGCCTCCATGCCCTCTGACCCTGTGATTGCCAAGACTGTGGAAGGTAACAGTTTGTATAGTAGTTCTTTGCAGTGATGGACTCTTTATAAAAGAGAGAAATTGTACAAACCATATGTGTTTTTTGTATTAAAGGCTCCCAGGAGGTTTCCTGCGTGGTGGATGAGAAATCAGGTGACATCATTCTGTCGTTTGAGTCCTGCCAAATAAGCGAGATTTCTCAGTTCGTGTGGAAAAAAGATTATGTAGAAATCACAGACTTCTCCAAAGGACAAGTGATTAAGACCGAAGGCAACAAGTAAGACCATGCACACACACACACAAGCACACACTCATATTCTTCTTATAATGAACTACTATTATTATCACAGCCACACAACACCACAATCTTTCCCCTCTATCACAGCTCCAAGCTGATCTTTAAGAACCCAGATAAAGAAGACATCGGAGCATACTCTGTTTCTGTCACCAACACCAATGGAGTTTCATCCAGCTACACCATCTCAGCTGAAGGTGACGATACATAAAAAAAAAAAGAAGAGACAGGAATGAGAATCTGCAACCCACACAAATGAAATATACTCTAATGCCAGTGGTTTTTTTTAATTTTCATCAACATTAGTATCATTTTCAGTTCAGTTTTTACTTTTGGTTCAATATATATATTCTGTGCCTTGATCATGAAAATGTGAATAGTTGTACAGTAACATTCAAAAGGAAGCTGCGTATCGACGAGCTGAGGTGAAGTGTGGGGTGCAGTTAAGATGAAAGCAATGAGGCTGTATTTAAAAATAATTTCACTTGCACATTGGCAATAGAATATTTCTCCCGACAGCTGATGAATACCATCTGAGCACGCTGCTTATATTATTTCTCCAAGCCTCGGGCAGTGTGTGCATTTTATCACTCCGTCTCCTTGGGAAAAGACTTTCTGTCAAGAGTTTCACTCTTATTTTCCCCCCTGTTGCACCACTGTGCTGCTCGGCTATGATGTGTTATTCAGTGTGCACCCTCTGCTGATTCTCTACCAGTCAGCTAACAGATAGTTCACCTTAAGTCTTAATGTGTTTTTGATCTATTTTTATATGTGCATCTGAGAGCTGATGCATGCAGGCTATAAGCAGCGCTGGGACACAATGTCACAATGTTTCAACGTATTTCCTGTAAATATATTTGTTTCGAGCTTAAAATGTCTGCACATCTGTTAAATAAACACAAATTCTCCAATGACTTTTCTAGATTTAGACCTGAGATTTGAACAATATCTTAAAAAACAGCAAGTAAAATGTGTGTTTTAATGGTTGTGTGTGTTTCAGAGTTGGAAAAGATGCTGGCACTCAGCTATGACATCAGACACCCAAGTAGGTATCTCTCATAATCTTTCTTTATCCTTTTTAAAATGCTTTTCCTTACATTTCTCTTTGGCTGAATCTTAATCTTCTTTACCTCCTTTCTTTATTCTTCTGTTTCTCCTCTTGATGCTTTTATATTTGCTTTTTTTTCCAACTGCTTTGAACCTTTCATATTTATTTTTTAGCGGCTCATTTCTCTTTTTCATTTGATCCAAAAAAACTCTTACCTGCTTTTGCATCACCTGCCTAACTCTCTCCTTCCCTCTCTGCAGCTCTCCTCCCTTCTTCTCTCATCTCTTTTCCTCTTCTCTCTCCTCCAGTCATCCCGCTGAAGTCGGAGTTGGCCTATAAGATTTTGGAGAGAGGAAGAATGAGGTTCTGGCTGCAGGCGGAAGAGATTTCCTCCAATGTCACCTACAAATTCTTTGCAAACAATAAGGAACTATCTGGAGCTGATGTAAGATACACTGTGGCTTTCAGAAAGAAAAAATAATCATTTGAGAGAAAGAAAATGTACTTTCTGGTTCCAAGGTGAACAGTATGTCTGCATGCCTTACGCTGTTCCAGACATTGTTTAGCTGCAACACGAAAAAGCATAGTATTCAGTTTCACTAAGTCTACAATCAAGAATGTGTGACCTTTCTTTTTCCCTGCAGCCTAATAAGATGGGGCACAACGTCTCGACGGGTATCATTGAGTTCATCATGGACCATTTCACAGAGGAGAACGAGGGGACATTTACCTGCCAGATCACAGATGGTGGTGGCAAAGCACAGAGCTCACTGGTTCTGATTGGAGATGGTAAGAGAGGGACCCAGTTTCATAGTTGGCTCACCTGCAGCAGCTCCAGTCTGTTTCTACTCAGATCTCTGAAGTTTTTAGCAAAAGACACAGACATATTTTTATTTTACTTTACTGTTTTCCCTATTGCATCATTTGTGAAACATCATCCTAAAAAAACACAACCTATTAAGTCATTTGTAGCATGTACCGTGTGTTTCCATGTTTAATTTATGCGCGTGTTGGGCAGTACATGTGCTGCATGCCTAGAAAGTTAAAACATTAGTTTGATCAATGTCGATTTGAACCTTATAACTCCACTCTACTACAGGAGGCCATTAAGAGAAAAAAATGCATCTACTGGCAAGACTTTCATCTTCTAATTCATCTCTTTTTTGTGTGCATGTTTGTGCACACAGCTTTCAAGGCAGCGCTGGCTGAGGCTGACTTCCAGAGAAGAGAGTACATCAGGGTCAAAGAGGGTAAGAAAACAAAACATCATCCACTTTTTAGCTTTATCTTTTATAGCCGAAGAGCAACACACTGCTGCGTCTCCTGGCAGACAGCTAATCAAAAGTACACAGAAATGAATGAATCACATTTGTTTGGAGCTGGAGTCTAAAAACTCTAAGTGGATTCTCCTCAAAAAAGCCCTTCTTGGCTAAAAAGTCATGAATTTAGGCACACATTAATATTTCACAGCAGTACTTTTTGTATTAATAGCTCACTTTGAGCTGACAGTCCAATTCAATCCCATCTCTGCCCTCCACAGGTCCCCACTTCAGTGAGTTCCTTTCACTTCAAGTTGGAGATGATTGCTCTGTCACTTTGGTCTGCAAGGTAAAAGTTCAATACTTACTCAATGTTTATACTTTTTGTTGCACTAAATTGATGAATATGAAGCGAAGCTGACTTGTGTGGATAGCTGATGTCAATTTTAGTTGCTTGAATTTGGAATCTTGTTCATTTAGTCATGATCCTGGTCTCATAACCAGGTGAGGGCTGAAACATAGATGGACCAGTAAAATTGAGATTGGTCAAGCCCAACCCATTGGTCAATTTCACTGTTCGTCCATCTGTCTCGGCATTCTGTCAAGACACCAAGTTATTTGATCTCTGAGACAAACACTCATTTCCAACCCAGAAGCAGCATCCCAACTTTTTCTGGTAGAGAACCGTGACCTCGGACTCGAAGGCACCAAATCTCATTCTAGCCTCTTAACACCTCCCCAGTGCACATTGAAGGCCATGCCAATAAAACCAGATCATCTGCAAAAAAAGTAGAGATGAAATCTTGAGTTTCCCAAACCATCTTCACCACATCTACAGCTTGAGATCCTGTCCATTAACGTCACAATCAGGCACAGAGACAAGGAGTAGCCATGGCTGACTTCAACCTACACCAAGGTGAAGGTCATCCTACAACTGAAGCTTGACGATTGGTCAGAGCCTACTTTTCAACACCGTGTGGTGGCAGTGCAACCCCCAGTAGCAGGAATTCACTCAGCAGTCCCCGTTTTTTAAAAACTGAGATCACCACCTTCATCTGCCACTAAATAAATGCAAATGTGCTATAAGTGTAAATTTGTTCAGATGGCTAGAAAGCAGTCTGTGATGAACTGGAAGCTGCTGGGCCACCAGTACTGCTGTGCACATAATGTGATTTTTAGAGTGGCACGAACTGGGAGGCTGCCATCCAAAAAAATCAGCACTCCAAAGCTCAATTAAAATTTGGAATGACATCAAATGCTGTGAACATGTGCCAAACTCATGCCAAGTGGTCCTGACCAAGTGGGCCAGCTATAGGAGAAAACCAGGTTGATTCACCATGCCAATAAAGTTTATTAGATTTTAAGTAATTGGTAAATGACCTAGCAGTGCTTTATAAGAATTGTTCCACATTCACACACACACACACACACACACACACACACACACACACACACACACACACACACACACACACACACACACACACACACACACACACACACACACACACACACACACACACACACACACACACACACACACACACACACACACACACACACACACACACACCACCACCACCACCACCTAGCAAAGGCAGACGAGTCTTAGCTTCATTTCATGGACAAGTGGATTTACTTCAGTGTCCTTCAGTGAAATCTGAAGCTAGATTTTCCAGACATATTGAACGTGTATAAAAAAGAAACTTTGAAAACTTGAAGTGACTAATAATATGATGCTTTCTATTGAAGGTTGCTAATTTAAAGAAGGAATCTGCATTCCACTGGTATAAAGACGACACAGAGATTATCCCTGATGTGAAGCCTGACCTTGGATCAGGAGTTTGCAAACTGCCAATTAAAGAAGTAGGTACTTTCCATCTTCTGAAAGCTTTAAATAAGAGTTAAACATGAGTCTTCTTAGACATATGCTGTGATCATTGAAAGTTAGCAAATTATAATTTAATAGATTTGCCAAGTATATTTCTTTAAATGACTTTTTAATAAAAAGTCATTTAAAGAAATATACAGTCAGTCATAAAAAGTTTTTATGACATAAAACAATATTTAAAGGCAGATATAGAGACAACTTTTAATCCTTTTGTGGATCAATCAAATGACAGAAACAGAATATTATTACTATCAGGTAGTAGATTGTAAAAAATGGTGCAAGTTGAGATTTGTTTAATTGTTTCTCCCCCAGTTTTCACTGAAGACAACAGGAGTTTATAAAGCCACCATCAGTGATGACAGAGGAAAAGATATGAGCCAGATTGATGTCAAGGGAAAAAGTATGATTTTTTTTCTCAAAGCACAAATAAAAACATGACTAATAAAAAATTTGCATCCCTTCTGCATGAGGAGTTAATATGTATTTAAAGGCACACTATGTAGCTTTTTCATATTTTAAAATCTTTTTCTTAAGCCAGTATGTGCTAATATGACCCTTTACAGGGTTAATGAAATGTCACTCAGCCCCATCTGCAGCTTGTATCCAGAATACCGCATTTGCAACTTCTGAGTCTCCAGTCCGGAGCCCCTGAAGTCTCACAAAGTCACGTATCTCACGAGGGTTAGGCTAACCCAATGTGGCTAGCTGTTATGCTAGCGCCAGAGTGTTTTTAGCTCATGATTCCTGCATTTTAAAAAATCTCTCCCTGTTTGAACACAGCTGACTTCTTTGAATAAGTGATGAACTGCTCCAGTAGAAAGCAATGAAGGCTGAGGAGACATTTCAACAGTTAGATTTAGGTGTTTCTGAGCAAAGACAATGCTAACGTTTTTACGACAGTGACTTAAAACAAACACCAGGGGGTGCTAAAAAACAAGCCAAAACTGCATAGTGTGCCTTTAATAAAATCTTAAGGGAGTTTATATAGATCATGTGACAAATACAGCTTTTTTGACCATTTAACATGTTTAACAAATAAAAAATACATAATTGCTGTTAGAATATAGCACTAGTATACTACACCAGCATTTATAGAGACTGCATGGATTGACATGTATTAGAGGAGCTTCCTTGACTTAAAAGTAGCCTCAAGAGGGCAGCGTGGTGTCTTTTTTATCCTGACAGTTTCCCTGACTTCATCATCCTCTGTCTTTCCTCTAGTTTTTGACGATGCCATCAACAAGCTCAGCCAACTGGCTGGTATGTATCTGCCCTTTATACTCACATGCACAGAGGTGAACATACACAAATCACTAAGCTCATCAGCAGTTATGCATACACAAAGAAAATCCTTCTAAACATCACGGGGATCATCTTTCCCCCCTGGAGGGATCGAGTTCAAATTATGTGAATTTAACATGGAGAAATCACAGTGCAGCGATAAGAGATTAAGTAGATCCATCACCAGGCTGACATGTTTCCGCTTTAAAATCCCACTGCTGCACAAACACACACATCCACACACACACTCATCAGCGTGTGGCAGAAGTTGTCACGCAGGAAGCATTTGGCCATCATGCCATCATGTGGTGAAATCACTTTAAAATTCCTCTGCACTGTCACACTGACAGAGTAGAGGAGCATCTTCCTCCTATTTTAAGCGACATTCACTTGACAGCTCTGCAGCAACTGTTACAGCCACGGTTGCAGAGGAGAAGAGGGTTCATTACTGCGATAATAGGAAACCATGGTGATGTGACCAGGTGGATGACACACTTGTCCACTTGTGATGTGCAGCGAGCAAAGTTTCACACAGAAATAGTGTAGCAGGAAAGAGCCTTTTATGTATAATGGCCTTTAAAAAAAATTGCGATAAAACCTTTCATGATTACACAGCTTTATACCGGATGCACCATACAGTCTCATGGCTTAAACCTGCTCTCATTAGTACAATTTTACAAACTGCTACAGACACCTGATAATGCAAGGATCTTTTATTGTCTTAGATTAAATCAGTTATGGGTGCAGGGCAGGTAAAGCTAATGAATAAATGAATAGTATGCACACGTTATTTCCTACCAGCCAGGGTGTCCAGCAGAAGATGGTATTTAATTACGATTTTAAATGTGCTCCATCATCTCCTTTAGGAGCCAGCGCTGAAGAGCTGGTGATTAAGTGCACTGCAACAGGTATTCAACTACAGTGTCGCATGAAGTATTACACCTCCGAGATGAACGTCACCTGGTATCACGGGTAAGAAACTTCATTTGCGAGATTATTACCGTCATAAACATTCAATCTACCACAACTAGTGCAAACAAAGTGGGAGTATTCTCATAAACATGCAGACCAACAGACCTATATTGTGCCTTTCTCCCAAGTTAAACTGCCAGGAGTGGCAAAAACAAAAAGCTGTATAAAACTTCTGATAGCTGTTGGCAAGTGTTTTTATTACCCTGGTTAGTGCAGTAAAAATGCTCCTGTTTGTGACAGAAATCACACCGCATTATTTTCTATAAAACGCAAGGCTTTCTGCACTTTAAAGCACATCTTACCCCAGAGATTACAGTATAAGGTGGAGACGAGAGGATGTTGGACAATACGTAGAGAGAACAAAGTAGGACAGAATAAGACCAAAACAACAAGAATAAAGTGAAGAAACTAAACCGAAGGGGATTATCTTTTTTATATTTTAAATCCCCACATCTTTTCTGTGAGTGTTTAGCACTTTGGAGTTATGTTAACATGCTTTGCCATTACCTTTGAAGCAAGCTTCATTAATACACATCCACACTCACATCTTCTTTTGCTTCTCAGTGAGTCTAAACTCGCTCACAGTGACAAGATTGTGATTGGAGGAATTCCTGCTATGGCGACAATGGAGGTAGGATAATATACAGTTACATACTTCTAAACATGGATGAATCAGTGTTGATCTTTTGTGTTTACTGGTTGGTTGGTTGGTTGATTGGTCAGGTGGTTGAGCCGGTGGAGAAGGATAAAGGAACGTACTCCATCGTGATCACCAACTCTGAAAGCTCACATAAACGAAGCCTGGACCTCAGTGGTGATGGTCAGTGGCTTCTCAGTATTGTTATTACTATCACAGTACTTTTGTTTAATAATTTAGCCAGTGAGACAATAGAGACAACACATTCACTTCATTTTTTTGAGGATTGGTTGGCATACATTTCAATTTTAGAGTCTTTAGGCGTTACTCCAATCCGAAACCTTGTTTGGAATATCAAACTCTCCCCATCAATCTTTAAAAACAACAAGTATTTATTTAAAAAAGCATGCACTTTGCTTTATTACAAAAACCAGTAGTGACCAGCAGGAATTAATGCATTCCAGTACTGGCAGAACTTCTGTTTATCTTTGTTTTCTAGATGCATTTTGACAGATATTAGTTGAATTCATTACTTTGATGTTGCATTATTCCACTCCTCCTGTCACCAGTGTTGTCTTTGTTCATAATGGAACAAGCAGTTTAAAAGCCAGCATTGAGCTTTTTTTTTATTTTATAAAGATGGATTTCTTATTTCCTCTAGTGTTTTACTATAAAAGTGAGGAGACATTAGTGGTGTGAACAGCAGCAATGACTTTCTGTTTATATTTTTTTACAGTGTATGAGAAGGCATACGCTGAGTTCCAGAAACTCAAGTAAGTCTGAAAACTCGCCTTAATGTGCACATTTAGGAACAGTTTCCACCACATTTGTCTTATAACTGAGTTTCACACTCAGCAGCTCGAAGGAATAATTTCCCAGGATGCTTTATGGTCACATATGGAAAATATACTTTGACTAAATAAAAAAATACCAGGACTTTTCTGATTTAACTTTTCATCTCAATATTTTTTACCATGTTGCGTTCAGGAACATAAAGTTAAACTTCTACACACAGTATTTTTTGGATGCAGCCTTTAATATTAGTACACCTGTCACTCTCTGTACTATTCAGTCTGAATCCCTGCCTCTACTGCCTCTCCTAAATATTGTAGCTGTTCAGCGTACCTGCCTCCACTCAGCCCTCACCTTTTGGATCTCTTTTGACATTTCCTGGGGCCACAAGTCTTTTGTGGATTTAGGCTGTCTCAGGATCTGCTGTTTTCAGCGTGTAATACCAGACTGACTGGGCCATGTTGAGATGGGGGGTTGAACAGGGAGCGGGCTGTACTACAAAGCAGGATTTTGGGGTTTAGTAAGGTAACTTCAAGTTGAACCATGAGGTTTTAGTGTCCTGAAAATAAGAGTTTACCGCTACAAGAGCTGCAAGTATAATGCTAATGTTTGAATTCACACATAAAACACAAACCTGGGATGATTTGGTCAACACTCGCTGTAAATCCAGATTTAATGATGCATTAGTAACAATAGGCTCTCGTTAAATTGATTTTACTTCAAAATTCAGGCCTCTGAGCTTTTAAGAGGCTGTAATAATGCTGCATCATTCTGGCTGCATATTTGGGATCATCAAAAGTCATCGTAGTATAAAATAAAATTTCATGAATTCAAATTATCTGAGCTATTTTGTCTGAAGAGAAGTGCAATATAATGCAATTTGTGCTAAAAAATAGTAACAGAAGTCGTCGGGTAACTGAGATCTTATGTGGTCCTTTAACTAATTGGTCTAAAGAAACCCCATGCAGTAAATTTTGTACATCAGTTAAAAAAAGATTAAAGAATGGGGATAAAAAAAACTCAAAATACTCCACTGCATGCGAACTAGATAGCATCCAAATCCCTTCTCTAATTAACATTCAAAGAGAGACATTTAAGCACAAGATTTTTTACAAACACAATGAATCAAGTGACACCCTGCTGCCCTTTTGATGGAGCACCAACATGCCAAGATGAGAACAAAGTTCCTCCAACCATCTGGTCTGGTGGCTGACCTCCGGTCTTGTCATGCTGCTTTGACAGCCCTCATATACTGTATACATATCACCACCAGCCAGAAAAAAGTCAGAAACAGGAATGCAGAAATTTGATCATTTTAACTTTATATTATTTATAACAATATCTAATTGGTAGCAATACAAATTACAGCCTGTTATGTACAGTATCAGCACTGGAACTTTTGGGGATACTTACAGGGTAATTACAGAAATTTGTACAGGGCACATAAAGGGGTAAATACAGAGTACTTTCAGGGTACTTGCATTGTAGGTAAAGGGTACTTACATGGGTACAAACAGGTTATTTACAAGGTATCTACAGGCATAAATACAAGGTTACAAGCATATTTACCCTGTAAGTAGCTTGTAAGCACCACTGTAGGAAGCTGTTTTATCGCTATCTAATAACTTTGGAAATGTTGTCCAAGTAATGTTCTGTTTAAATAAAATAACTATTTGTGTTTCAGGGCCGAGGCCTACGCTGAAAAGAGTGAGTCGTTCCATCTAATGATCATTATTTTTGTTTCATATTTCAATATTTGAAGATATAATGTTCAATGGTTTGTTACAGACCGCGGTAAGGTTATCGGAGGACTGCCTGATGTAGTCACGATTATGGAAAAGAAGGTTGGCATCCTAATCTCTGCAGATGTATATTCTGTCTCACATGTGCACACGCTCTTCTAATAAGATATCTCGCTGTTTTAAAGACCCTGAGTTTAACCTGTACAGTGTGTGGAGACCCCAAACCTCAGGTGTCATGGCTGAAGAATGGAGCAGACGTTGAACCTGATGACCAGGTAATTGCAAGTTTGGTGCTGATTGGAAAATATTTCTCAGTTTGGCTTGATGTGCACCCCCACATGCATTTATTTGGTTTCTACCTGCCACATTATACTCCTGACTCTGAAGCATTTAACATCTTAAGAAGCCCACCTCATTGTTCCTTCATCATGTTAATCATTTCATCGATCCAGCACAATTGCAATGGGATGTTTCTTTTAATTTAGGCCAGGTCAATAGAGTGTCAACACTCAGTGCAGGCCCAATGGATTATGTGTTGTTACTTTGGCTGCATTTGAGTATTTCCCACCGTCACAGGAGTCATTCAGGTGGCCTCATCAAAAGCAGAGCTGATTCTGTCAAAACAAAGCTGACAGCAACAAGCACAGTAACAAGCTGTTCTTATTCCCAGCTCGTCACATTGCCATGAGTCATCAGACTCTCTCAGCATTAGAGTTTCACCACACAGTTTGATTATAACGCAGATTAAAGAATCTTCTGCAGCGGAATAGTACCAATAGTTTGGTGGCAGGACATCATTGCAGTCAACCTTTGACCTTTTGCCTACCTCAACTCTCATCACGCTCAAAAAACAAAAAGCTGTGAAAAAGGCCTCTTATAAATTTCTCCATTTTTAACATTTTTGTCACACTTAAAGCGGCTCTCTGGAGCATTTTTCTCTGTATCAAAGTTTTCTAAATGTTTTAAATGATATTTCAGGTCTAAACTATGATCTATGGGTTGAGTTCCACAACATCTGTCATTCTGATGAAGACCCTCCTTCCTCCTAGAGACCCATTTCCATTTTTTCTTGCCGCCGACATTGTTCAGCCAATGAAATTCAAATGTCTGCATTCTCTCAACATGCACGCGCATCGACCAAACCTGTACCAGTAGGGGGCGCTGTCGTACAGGACGCTCCGTGTGTTTCTCTGCCGTCTCAGCCGTTCACTGAGGACTCACGGCTCATTTCTACTAAAAACCTACCCATTCTCCAGCTAAAGACGGATTTATTTTTATTTTTAAACATTTCACCTCACAGAATGGCAAGGCTTGACAGGATTATGCGTTTATTTTGGTCAAAAAGTTCATCCAGGGCCGAGTCAAGTTCAGCTTCAGAGTCCAGCAGCAGCTCTCTGCTAACAGAGCTAATATCAGAAGCAGCAGGGACAGAGAGGGCTCATCAGACCCTCGTAGTATTGTTGGAATAAGATTGTGAACTGTGAGTGATTTAACCCTACACATTGAGCTGTACAGTTCATGTCCGAAGTAAATGCGCCGCGTGCACGCGGACATGCGACCGGACGCGCGTGTCGAGATGTTTTGAGGAGGAGCCTTTGGACGTTAGATTCAAAAACTGCTCTCCTGATGAAATCCTCCGGAGTGCTGCTTTAACTGGTTCAGATCAACAAATTTTATTATCAAAGAAAACCTGAGTAAATACAAAATGCAGTTTTCAAATTATTTTATTCATTAAAATAACACATTATTTGAAAAGCTGAGTTTATTTCACTACCCTGACCTATAGAAGTGAGAAATCACATGAAGACCTTTTTAGCAGAAACACCTGCATCCTTTAAAGTAGGTGATCGTTGTTATGAAATTACACATCCATCCGTCCATTTTCTGAAACCGCTTCATCCTCCACAGAGGGTCATGGGGAGCTGGTGCCTAAAAGGTGGGGGACACCCTGGACAGGTCGCTAGTCCATCACAGGGCCACATAGGGACGAACGACCAGTAATACACCCATACTAGGGAGAATCTACAGTCACCAATTAACCTAACAGTCACGTTTTTGGTCTGTGGGAGGAAGTACCTGGAGAGAACCCACACATGCATGGGGAGAACATGCAAACTCCATGCAGAGAGACCGCTGAGTCGGGGAAGCGAACCCACGCTGCGAGGCAACAGTGCTAACAGCTGTACCACCATGCAGCCCTGAAACTATATATTTTACTCAAATCATTAAAATTTTCCAACTTAGTAACAAATAAAAATAGTAAAATTTTAACAATTTATAACTGAGAGAGTGATTTTCTAGCTAGATATCTTGTCTTGATCAAATAAAATATGTAGTTTTACAAACCCTTAGGAAGATGATTCTCCAATGTGCTGAGGTAAAAAAAACAAATCTAAATTGATAAAAATGTGTTTTTTAAAATGTCAATAGCTGGATACACAGTTTGTGTTTTAAATGTTTCTAGTGAAATGTGTGGAGTTGGACTGTGTGCGTGAGCAATGAGCATCTCTTTAGATCCAAAGCTCTACACATGTGTTCAAATGGGGCACCAAGATTTTTAAAAAAGAAGATAAAAAAGATTTCTGCTCATTTTGGTGGACTTCACGTGAGGTCTGTGTCATGACCCACCCATTCATATTAACAAATCCACCTCTCATACCTTTTCGACCTGCTTGCTAACCAGCCTATACAGTCTGTCCTGAGACAGTAAGAGGCTCTTTTAACAGGATCCTGCAGCATCTTATCAGTTTTGAAGACTTACGTTTGAGAATCTCAGGTCCAGGAGGAATATCTGTTGAAGTTTTCCCTCTCCTTTACTCGTTCCCTCAACTGCTAATAATCTGTCTATAACAAGAACGGAGGTCCTTGGCGATGTGTTTCTCAAACCCAAGGGTTGCTTCTCTCTTATGCTAGACGATGCAAAGATAAGAGGTAAAAACAAACAAGACATGTAGATTTATTCAGAGAATATTACTCTGAAACACAGAGTAGAAATATGTACAGATGACATGATGAATAAAGATGACAAAAACCATGAAACATTTTTAAAAATGCCATCATTTTCAGGTATTTTTAGACCAGGTGAGAATTTTTAAAACAATGTTTAACAATTAAAAAGCAAGCACCTCTTAGAATAGGAATGTAATTACCTTGCTACAAGCGCCTCTATCTCCATAAAAACACTTTAATATGCAAAGCTTTCAAAAGGAAAAAAAAAACAAGTATGAGAGATGGGAAATTAAATATTCTTTTCTGCACTATTACCTAGCATGAATCAGATTGTAGTCTAGTCTCAAGTGCATAAAAAGCACAGACGTACTCCCTGAAACATCTGCACACATTCTGTTTTAATGGGATTAAGAACTACAAATAGGACGTGTCTTATTGTGTTTTAATTTCAACAACAGGGCTGGGAGGAATCGTGGAGCATCATTTACTCTTGTAAATCCATCCAGCTTGAGATAAAAAAAAAACCTGTCAGTCATTAAACAGAAGGCATTCTAAGTGTTAAATCATGCTTGTGGCTGATCTCAGTTATTTAATCTTGGATCTTTTTGTTTTTGTTTCAGTATGTGGTCTCTATAGACCAGGGCAAGTTTGCTAGTCTGACGATCAAAGGTGTTTCCATGGAGGGATCTGGCAGATATACAATGATTGTCCAGAACAAATACGGAGGGGAGTCTGTGGATATAGTGGTGAGTGTCCCTGTTGTGCACCACAAATTACAGGATTTACTCAATGCCATGAAATTGTTCAGACCATCTGCAGCTCAAATCTTATCTTCTTATTGCCTGACAGTAAAAAAGTCATTTATTTATAGCGATCATAGAAGTACAAAGCTGCAACTCTGTTTAAAAATGACTTCTGTCACAATAAGGCATTTTAAGGCTTTAGTGCAAATCCAAAGCAAGTATATTTCCTTAAATGAGGCTCTAAAAGTTGTTGCATGGTGCTTCTTAAGTTAAAGATGTGTGGACCTAAAACTCCAGCCTCTATAGGCAACATTAAAAACCTGACTATTTGCATGGGTTTCTTTGGAAGGTTATGAACAATTGTCTTTTTCTGCTGAGAAAACTTTTCGAAAAGCCTAATTATGAGAGAAATAGAGATTAGCTCTGAACAAATTTACAAGTTAACAGCTAGTTCGAGAGACGCCAAGACCAAAATGCCACAGTTTGAACCCAAAGGTGCATCGATTCTGGTTTTGAGGGCCAATACTGCTTATAATCTCATGTACATCTCTGATCCTGGTGAATTTCAATTTAACCTTCAAGAATTATGATGAACAGAATCAACAATTTCTTTTTCAAGTACTATTTAATTTGAAAATTGTAATTCCAAAAGCTAAAACTTCCACATCTGCTTCTGCTAGCGTGAATTAGCGTTTAGAGGATGGTGAGTTTGAGAATCAGGAGAATGTCAGATATTTTTGATTGCTGATTGACATTAATGAGCTCATGGACCAAAATAAAAAAACCCAGTGTTTAGGTTTCAGATTGGTTGATAACCAATTATTATAATAATGCTGAATATTGGGCCGATTCCAATAAACCAGCAGCTTTTTGGGGTTCAATCTTCATTTAATACAACTCCAATCTAAAAAATTCATAGCTATTTATGCAAACACTTAAAAAAAACCTTTACATCAACGTTAGTTCTGCACAGGTATGTACGTAGAATGTTGTGGTTATTTATAAGCACAAATCAGCAGCTAGTTAAAGCACCCCCTGCTTCCCACAAGAATATCATAATATTTTTGTCATAATAACTGCACAATGTAAATGTGAAAATGGTGTATAGGCTTATTAAATAGTCTTTGACTGAATTTCCATGACCTTTCTGGAGATTACATCTGTTTTAAAACATCAATGGTTCAGCTTGGTCTTGGTGAAAGGTCGGATTAGCCTTTAGTATCTCAATCCAGTCAGAACTGATTTCTCTTCTTTCAAACTGAGGTTGTTCAAAGAGCTATCTACCGCAGGTAAGATATTAATTGTTCATAACTTTTCCTCAGAACCCTACTTCAAAAGATCTGCACATCACCCTTTAACATTATGTTCTTGTCTTGCTTTCCTTCTCCAGGTCAGTGTGTACCGCCACGGAGAGAAAATCCCTGAGGCAAAACCAGCTCTGACCCCTAAAACGATCATCCCTCCTAAACTCCCCATTGAAATCCCTCAGCCTAAAACCCAGCCTGCTAGCGCCGCTCCCACCCCCTCCGCTCCCAGCGCCGCTCCCCCGAAGGCACCAGCAGGCAGAGGGATGAAGAGTCCCACTCCATCTCGGAGAAAGTAAAAAGCATGAAAGCCATAAATGAGGAGGAAACATATTCATGCACTGGTGCACATATAGACCACACGTATAGAAGCTTTTATTGGGATTCTCCATCTGGCATGAAATGCAGCTAATGTGCTTGGAATTAAATTTGAGTTCAAGAAAAAAAAAAAATCTCTACATAAGAAACTAATCTTGTGACTGTAATACATGCATTTTCTTTGAAAGGTCATTATATGAACACAACAAAAATGTGTAAATGAACAATAAAGAAACTTGTTCATATCTGAAAATGACAGAATTAGAAAATAAACGTCATTTAGAGATAAAAATGGAGCTGAAATAAAGCTGGTAGACTGATATGATGAGTAAAATGTGTTCACGTTGAAAGTGTAATGTGTTGTCTTTAAATAAATGATCAACACATGGAAAGAATAAAATTTGCATTGCTGGCACCATGGAGATGTCTGCTCAGATACTTCAGCTGTACACTCAAACATGTTCATCCATGCCCTTTGAGCCCAGTCTTATTTTATTGTTGCCCGCATTCATTTTGATGTGCAACATATGGCCTAATGGTTTTTGTCACAATGTTCTAAATCCCTGACACACCCACCTCAACCACTGTCCTTATGAAGATGATGAAGTCACTTCCTGCCCCATCAGAAGGAGTTAAATCCCCTCAATCATAAGTGGTTTGGCTCACTCCTCACAGTCACATTGTTTGGATAACTTTTCTCCTGTAATACAAATAATAAAACGATTTAAAACTCCAAGCCTCTGCCCAAAAAAAAAAAAAAAAAGTTTCCCTTATGTTGATGTTGACTATCTATTTTCAACAAGAGCATGCTTTAAAATGCATGGTGGGTAGAAAAACCTCCCTGTGCAGCTGATGGCTGCAAATATATGTCCCACAGATCTATTTAGGTGGATTTCTGTGAAAATGTAAACGGTGCTACCTCAGTTTGACAAAATCAAGATTAGCTATTAGCAGATAAATTAGCTAATGGCTAGTCACATTAAGGAAGAAATATAGCTAATCTCAAAACCTTTAATGCTAACTTTATTTTGAAAAACTTCAAACAGCCATCAGTTAAAAAAAAAATTTTTTTTTTTGGTAGAAATTATTTTTGGAAATCTGACCAGAAGGGTCACACACGTAGAAACCACAAATGAAAACATATTAAGTCAAAAGGAGACAGTTGTGAAAAACATATAAAAACATGTTAACGACACACATGTTCTAACATGTTTACCATGTGCTTTTTGGAACATTTTCATGTGATCTCATTTGGTCACGTTTTTCCACATGGACTCACAAAACCATTTGTTAATTTTACATGCTGCAGTAAGCTAGCTTTACTGCCATTTCCTCTGCCAAAAAAAACAGCATTATGTAAACAACCACGTAAATTAAAGTTCAATGCTCTTTTCTAAACAGCGTTCATATTAACTGCTATAACATTTTTCAGATTGCACGTTTATTGGTTCAGTCCACTGAGACAACTTGGTCTGGTGACTCATCATCTGTGCTTCTTCAATTTTATGTTCAAAGAGCCATCTACAGCAAATAAAACAATATTTCATTACGTTTCTACGGAAACCTCCTTTATAATCTTGAAACATCGCTTAAACATCACTAAAGTTAGAAACTGAAGATGCTAAATATCAGCTCTCAGTAAATCACTGCTAAGTTAGCAGGGCCTCACAGTGGCCTGACACAGCAAGCACCAAGAACTGTCACAACCAAATTAATATTAATTCTTCGAGTTATTTTTAGAAAAGCAACCAGCATTTGGCCCTATACAGTACAAATATGAATTATGTACTGTCCTCCTGGCGTTCATCCACATGGAGTCGGTGAGAGGCGTTTAGTAGTCGGCTTTAAGAAGTTTGCGCCTGAGTGCAGAAGGTGGCGATGGCAGAGCTGATGAAAAAGATGGTTGATGAGATTTGTGGTTCATTAAAGCTGATGAGAAGAGCAAACGGAGAAGAGTGGAGTAGGTGGAGGGTAAAGTGATTGTTTCTGTGTTTGCTGTTGCTAATAAAAGATAGAGATTACACTTTGCTGAGCCCGTATATTCAATCTGTCAGAGGGAAAGAGACTGGGAACAGGAGATGGGTTAGGAGACTAATGGAGAAACTGAAAGAGAGATACTAAGACGGTGAGGTTTATGGGGTTTTGTGTTGCTTCTGTTGCTGAGTTGCTGGTGTGTCTCCTCTGACAGTATGAGACATGTCTTGGCATGCTTGTTAACAGCTTGAGGACGAGTTGAGAGGTAGGAGTTGGGAGCTGTAGTAAATGGGAAAACGAGGATGGGATTTGTGCGAATCCTGTTTTGGTTTTTTTTCCCCCTCCCTTTCTGACAAAAATACTTAAAAAATTAAATTCAATAAAAGCGTACAACTGTGAAAGGAAAATGGGCAAAGCTTGAACAAAATTTTGCATGGAGTAATTCAGTTTTCTGTGGCAATAAAGGACTTGTGAGGCGCAACCAAGGAAAACAACGAGTGTTTGTTAGCAAGAGCGGGTGGGAGGGAGAGACTAGAGATCTGAATCATTTTGATGTTTTTTGCTGATCATCTGCTGTGAGATCTTTTCCCTGACTTTTTAATTAATTTTCACATTTTTAATCAGCATAATTACTGAGAATCCATGCGTTACCATGGCAACCAACTTTAAATCTCAATAAAGTCGGGGGGAAATGACTGTGGGGGGGGAAAAAAACTCGCCCATCCTATTCAATCGCAGACACACAAATAGATGCAAATGCGCAGACACACTCATACACACCCATATATACTGTAGATGACTGCTATCTAAATGGAATAGCAAGCCAGTACTGATAGCATGAAATTGTGTTTCCAAATATAACACCGTGTCATTGGAGTGTGTGAGTGTGAGTGTGTTGTAAAACCTGATTTCAGAATAAATGTTCCTCCACAGACGTCCACATGAGGGCACTATGGGAGCATGCACACACATCTAGACACAGTGACTCACACACTCACGCACACACACACTCACACTGAGGCCTGTCCTAATTAAAGCAGGGCTGTTCAAACAATGAGATAAACTCGGCGCAGAAACATTTTGTGGGCGCGCACGGACACACACTTTTAACATAACACCATTTTTACCCACACACACAGAGTTACACATGTACACCCACATTTTAAAATCTGGAGTTTAGACAGTGTAAATGATTATTAATTGGGTGGTGATATTGATTATTTGAGATATGTTTTAAAAAGAGGAGGAGCATGATGAAGAAAGTTGTTTTGCATATTAGATTATTTGTTTTGTACGCTACATAAAAATGGCACACATTTAGAGAACATGAAGGAGGAAAGGGTATGTTAGGAACAAAGGAGAAAAGTTGATCCATTGATCAGGGAGAAAAACATAAATGAGAAGAAATCGTAATATAGCCACAAAAAGAACGAGGGAGGAGTAATGGAATGAGGGAAACAAACAGGGCACAAGATGAGGAAAAAAAGAAAACAGACTGAAAAAATCAATCCAGATTTTAAAATAGCAGTGCATTAAACATAATAGCTGGATATTACACATTGTGTGTTGTGGTTCTTAAAGCTTAATCAGCACCACATTTTGATTTAACCAGGATACAAGCGGCCAAAAGGAGTTTTCACTGCAGGGTGGCCGGAATCAGCCTTAGAGATAGGGTGAGGAGCTTGGACATTCAGGAGAGACTCGGAGTAGAACCGCTGCTCCTCCACATCGAGAGGAGCCAATTGAGGTGGATCGGGCATCTTAGGATGCCTCCTCCCCAGGGAGGTGTTTCAGGCATGTCCTGCCAGCAGGAGGCCCCCGGGTCGACCCAAGTTGGAGAAAATACATCTTCAATCTGGCCCTGGAACGTCTTGGGGTCCTGGTGGAGGAGCTGGAGGTGGCCAGGGAGAGGACGGTCTTGGACTCCCTGGTTGGAATGCTGCCCCCGCGACCCGGATAGGTGGAGAAAGTTGAGTTGAGACAAGAAGAGACGAGAGGCAGTGTGCTGAATTTAGTGACATCTAGGGGCAAACATGTAGACTGCATCCAAAAAATGACCCCCCCATCTCAATCTGCCCTTTCAAACATGTTTAGGAAAATTTACTGAAACGTGACAAACTGTGATAAAAAGACTCCATCTGTTAATATAAACGTCTCTTTTCAAGCAGAAGAAGTCAAGATGGTTTATTTTGTGTCATTCTACACTTATATGGTTATTAATGTGATGCGAGTCAAGAAGTCAAAGTGACATTTAGTGATTTTGTCACATGTTCAACAAAAATATTAACATGAACAGCGAATATGCAATAAGTGAAGAATAACATGTCATAATAAGAAGGATCGTTTACATCTGTTTTATTCCCTTTAGAGATAAAGTGGGCTCATCCTCTGAAGGGGAAGCAGGTAGTTAAGCAACACACCAGTTACCCTACAGCTTCCAGTGACTCAGATGTAAGAGGCTTCCATGGTGTGTGTGTGTGTGTGTGTGTGTGTGTGTGTGTGTGTGTGTGTGTGTGTGTGTGTGTGTGTGTGTGTGTGTGTGTGTGTGTGTGTGTGTGTGTGTGTGTGTGTTAGGCTGCCTGACAACATGGGGACCAGGAGCCTGGCTCTCTAGTCCAAGGACAGTGTGCTTATTTGCCATTCTGGTGTGCAGTTGTTGTGGTACTCCTCTGCTACTGCGGGTTCCTGCAGAAACACTGTGTCAGCACTCTTCAATAAATCATTTTATGAGGAGTGGAGAAAAAACCCCAAAAACAAACAATGACAAGTGTTACTCCTAAAAAACATATTGGTTTTATGAACATAAATATATTACATGATTGTTAAAGTTGCTCGTTCTGTCCTTATGCTCAACCAGATGCATTTAGAGCCAAAATGATTCATAATGTTGATCCTGAAATTATACAAACACCAGCCACTTTATTAGGTACACACATTTTGTCTTCATATCTGCCTCAATTCTTTGTGTAATAGATTAAACAAGGTGTTGAAAACATTACTCAGAATCACACACTGCAGATATGTCAGCTGCACATCCATGATGGGAATCTTTCATTCTATCACATTTCAAAGGTTCCGGACTGGATTTAGATCTGGTGACTGTGGAGGCCTTTGGAGTCCCGTTCCTGTGATGTTCTAGAAACCAGTTAGAGATGACCTATGCTTTGAGACATGGACCATTATCCTGCTGTCATTAGAAGATGGGTCCACTGGATTTATATGGTCAGATTGTCCAGTTTTGGTGAGTCAGTGTGAATAGCACCTCCAGTAACAGCACCTGGTGTGGTCTTCTGCTGAGGTAGTCCAAAGTCCAACATGTTGTGCGTCCAAAGATGATATTCTGTAGATCTTGACTGGAACACATTTTTTTTTACCAGTCTGCCCATTCTCCTCTAACATCAACTAGACATTTTAATCCACCATTTTCAGTCTTATTTAATCTCCTTACTTCCTCATCCCTCACCATATGCATTGAGTTGCAGACAGTCATGTGATTGGCTGGCTAGCCATTTGTGTAAATAAGCAATTAAACAGGTACCTAATAAAGTGTCACGTGACTGTCATATCTGTCTAATAAGCTTCCAAAGCATAACATGAATGAAAACAGGACATTCAGATATTTTTTTAAATGAAAACAATTCATTTTTAAAATACTAAATTAACTTTTATGAATAATGGTAGCTAAATATTTAATTGCCATCACAGCAATAAAACAATTAATAGCATAATGTCACCTCAGGCAAAAAGGGAACATTTTCCCTTCCGTTCTAAATGAAAAAATAAATATTTGAGTGATATCAAGGAAAATGTTATCCTTGAAAACTTGTGTCACAGGTCCTAATTTGCAAAAAGCTTTTCAGCAATTATAAAAGCCTTTTGACTGCGATGATGTCTATTAATGTTTATTTCATTGATTATGAGGAAAAGGTGGCAATGCTGCTTTTTGTAAAAGTTATTATTTTCCTTGTAGAACACAACCAATGAGTGGAGCTGTTTAAAATTGGTTTTGTCTGTTCTTCTACAACAAAAGACGCGAGTTCAACTGACTGAACTGTTTAAATTGCTCACATTCATATGACCCGGTACGTTTCTGAGCTCGTGTCACTCTGCCCTCAATGGAAATGGGGCAGAAAGAGTGCACAGAAAAAAAATTAAAATAAAATAGAAATTCTTTGCATCAGTCAGAGAAAAGTTGGTTTTTAATGGTAGTTTGAGTGCAGTTGGTGAAAATAGGAGACAATGAGAGTGATCTGTGATTTTAAACCTCAGCTACTTATTCCTGAAAAGCCTATATTTCAGAGATGTAAGTCTCTCATCTTACAGAACTGTTCTCCTCTTCCTACAAACGAACTGCTCATAAAAACGAACTCAGTATTACCATACTCTCCTTGGTTTGCCTAGCTTTCTGCTTTTCCATTCTTCTAACTCGGATCTCTTTACCCCTCCCCCCCCCCCCCCCCCCCCCCCCCCTCTCCCTCTTTTCCTCCCCTCTCCTTCTCTCTCTCAT
>SSNR01000320.1:431812-442535 GCA_006937965.1 Callopanchax toddi | reverse complement strand
GTACTTCCCCTTTATGCAGATGAAGGTGGAGTCAACCACACCATTGGCTGAACCAGACTCCACCTCTGCCCCTTTAAAACCAGAAGGCGCTAACTGCTAGCTCTCTTGTTCCTCTTGTCTTGCCTCTTCTTCAGCTCTCTTGCTTGCTCTGGCCTCCGCCTCTTCTCTGCTCAGATGACCTGACGACCTCGCCATTTTGCCTGCATGCTGGCCCTGCTTCCCCCCATCAGGGAGCCAGGATGCAGAGCTGCGACATGAGGCCTCCCCGGAAGAACAGACTCCAAACCTGTAGTCTTAAAAACTTTCGGCGTTAAGCTTTTCTTTTATTTTCACGTTACATTCTTCTCAACCAAGTTTAGACGTTTTAAAGTTTATTTTTCTTTCATCCGTCGTTAGAAACCAAAAGTTAGACGGCGTTAATCTGAAGCTAAACTACTGAACATGAAGACATCCTCCTGCCATGAGAGAGATCGAGCCATGCTTGCCCAAATCCTGGAGATCTGCATCCATCAGCTTCTGATACCCTTCCACACTTGAGTCACCCATCGAGCGTTCATGCTTTGACTGCCTTCTCTTCAAGCTGGAACAGGAACCACTGTGACTGCTGGAGGAGACAAAGCCGTCGGTCCAAGCCTCAACGTATCTCGGGGATTCAAGTTCAGTGGTTCGGTGAGACAACCAACCTATGTGGTTATTGCAATATGATGCAGTTTGGGTAAAGCAAGCTAAACCTAACTCTCTTCATCCATCCATCCTCCTGAAAATCCTTTAATCTTCAACTTCCCTTCATAGGCCAATAAATTAGCTTAATTTCATTAGTAAACCATTTCTCACTCTGAAACATTAGTCATTAATATTTATTTAACCTCAATAATTCATCTTGTTAATAAATTGAACTGGTTACAAAGTCAAATTCCTAACTTTGCTGTGTTGCTGTTATAACATGTACATTTTGAGGTTTCTGTAAATAAATTTATCCGTATATAATCATAAATGGGCTTCCAGTGATTTGTATGTTCTCATATTGAAAATGGGTAAAGAACTTACTACTTTCAGATTCAGACTGATAAATGATAAATAACAATAAAATACAAATAGGATAATATTCAAGGTTGTCTCAGCTTACCTTCTAAAGAAAACGCTGGGTGGTGCCCTAATTACGAGGTTTTGACTATTATTATTAATTATTAAGAATAATTATAATAATAATATTCAATATATACAACTTTACCCCTATATAATCCTACACACACACACACACACACAAACACACACACACACACACACACACAAATTCAATTCTTACAGTGGGCTGCATGGTGGCGCAGTTGGTTAGCACTGTTGCCTCGCAGCAAGGAGGTCGTGGGTTCGCGTCCCAGCTCTGCAGCCTCTCTGTGTGGAGTTTGCATGTTCTCCGCGTGCATGCGTGGGTTTTCTCCAGGTACTCCGGCTTCCTCCCACAGACCAAAAATGTGACTGTTTAGGCTAACTGGTCTAGTAAATTGTCCTTAGGTCTGAGTGGGTGTGTGCCTGGTTGTTTGTCTCTGTGTGGCCCTGCGATGGACTGGCAACCCATCCAGGGTGTCACCCGCCTTTCACCCCTTGACCACTGGAGATAGGCACTCACTGCCCTGCGACCCTCTGTGGAGGACTAAGCAGTTAAAGAAGATGGATGGATGGAATTCTTACAGTAACTAATATGTGGCTTTTTCTTTGTTTTGAGACCAAAAACGTCACTTCAGACCATCAGGATCTCCTAAAAGGAGAAATTTTCCACCTATGACTTTGATACAAGAAAGCTTTGGAAACCAGTTAAATCCATGGAAAACAAACTTACTCCTCCTGACAGTTTCTATGGTAAAATGATATTGTTCTGATTAGCCTAATTTAGCCTCACTTCTCAACCACCACTTGGTAACTCAACCAAAGCTTTCATCATTCCAAACGCTGCTACAACCTCAACTATTACTCAACCTTCCCCATCCAGCTATACTGCTCCATCCTTTGAATCTCTCTCTTATCTCAGAATACCAGGATGAACTCACCAAGCTGGATCCAAATAAATCTGCTAGCTTTGATGGAATAGACCCAAAGTTCAAGCATCTGCTCGCATCATTGCTGCTAATAGCAGCCTGCTACACATTACAAGAATATTTAACCTGCCTCTACAGTTCTTACCTCTGAATTTCAACTCAGCCATGATTTTTCCCCTCTTCAAAGGTGGTTCTAATCCCTATCCTAATTGCTATCAACCTAAAAAAAGATTTGGTTCTCAAACAGTTTTCAAATCCATGTCTCTAACCACATTCTTTCAAACCTGTAATTTTCTGGACTGGACATGTGTGCATGACAGCCACCATGAGAGGTTTTGATATTATCACAGCATTAGGCAGTAAGCATAGGTGCCTTCATTGATCTTGCTAAGGCCTTTGACTCAGTCAACCATAGTATCCTGTTACACAGCCTCTCTAGCCTTGGCCTGTCTACCTCTTTCTGTGATTGGTTCACCAGCTATCTAACCAACCCTGTTCAGCAGCTGAAGACTGAAATCACTTTTTACATTACCCAGATTTGAACAGAATTCTAGTTATTTGCAAGTATAAACAGCAGTAGCAGCTGCCACTGGTGCAATCTGGGGCACTTCCAGCAGGAATATTACCATATTCCTGCTGGATTAACCATATGATGTGAAATGGAAAATAAAGTAAGTTTATTTTAACAAAAGTTCACATGAGCAGCTATATTTTTGAGCATTAAGAAGGTGACAGCAACTTATTACAGCTTTAATCTTATTAAGCAAAGCAGATCCAAATGATATTGATTTAATAACTTTTCTCTGAACTTTGTATTTTATGCACAA
The DNA here is from genome assembly GCA_006937965.1 of Callopanchax toddi. Classification (NCBI taxonomy): domain Eukaryota; kingdom Metazoa; phylum Chordata; class Actinopteri; order Cyprinodontiformes; family Nothobranchiidae; genus Callopanchax; species Callopanchax toddi. The sequence goes on along the minus strand of SSNR01000320.1, from coordinate 439,675 downwards.
AATGTATTTTATCACTGGTAAATTCCTAAGTGTATGTATGTACCTTACAATGTAATATTTTCTGTGGGTGAATTTGGCATGTAGTCTAAATTCAATGTATTAATTAAGTGAATTGTAACAAAGGCTCTATGTTCACTTGGTAAATAATTTACTGAAAACTCTCCTTTTGTGTGGTTGCAAAAACTGTTGCAGGCAAAGATGCTTGGAAAAACTTCCGTTTATCAGAAATAAAGTACCAGCCTCTCCTCCTTCTAGTCATATCGCCCGTACTCATCTACATGTTAGCTCTGTTCCCATCAAAAGTAGGTGAAGTGAAAATAAAGGCATGAATGATTTTCTTTAGAGCACAAACACTGCTACATTACAAAGTCCCAGAATTTTTTATGTCCTATTTTAACATCTCATACATCCCACAGCTGCCACCTTCACAAGTTTCATCACTTGTCGTCTTCAGTTCCCATTAAAAAAAATGCAGGAGTGTGAAAAAGGTTTATTCTCAGGTTACATGGTTTGCTTTGTCATCCTATAAACAGGAAAAAAAAAGCACACTCTAATTTGCAACCTTATTTTTAGTCTTCTCTCTTTCACACCTACAGGGTTTTATCTTCTAAAAAAAGAATGTGGCATTATTACCTCCACTCCTAAGAGCTGCTGTTCCTTTTACAGGCCCTTACTGAGTTGAGGGAGACATTTACATTTTCTGAAACCGACACTAAGAGACAGCTTCCAAACCACCTGAATCTTAAAGAGCTGGACTTACTAAAACAAGTTCAAACTATTTTTAAACAATCAGGATGTAAAGGTTAATTCATTGCTACTGTTGTAAATGATTACGGTGGCCCAGACGGTTCAACAAAAGCCATAACTCAAACTGTTGTCTCTCATTTACTTATGGTTTTAGCCAAAATAAGCTATTAGCAAAACTTCTGTTTTAGCATGGGTTCTGGTTGACCACAACTTCTGTTCTGTTTTTTAAAACTTGTTTCATCACCACTTCTGTTTTATTATTACTTCTGTTGTGACTTTTGAATTTGTGTTGTTTATTTATTAACCTTTATTTAGCCAGGAAAGTCCCATTGAGTTTCAGAAACTGTATTTCAAGGGAGTCCTGAACTACCACCTATGGGGCATGTTGTGATCTGTGGGGGAAACTGGAGTACCCAGAGGAAACCCATGTATGCATGGGGAGAATGTGCAACTCCACACAGAAAAGCTGCAGCCAGGATTTGAAGCTGCAACCTTCTTGCTGCGAGGCAACAGTGCTAACCAACTGTGCCACCATGCAGCCCATCATGTGGCTTTTGGTTGTTGTGTTGTGGCTTTTGGTTGATGTGGTGTGGCATTTGGTTGTTATGTTGAGGCTTTTGTTAGTTGTGTTTTAGTTTTGTGGCTTTTGGTTGTTGTGGCTTTTGTTGTTTTTGTGTTGTGGCTTTTGGTGGTTGTGTTGTGGCTTTTGGTTGTTGTGTTGTGGCTTTTGGTTGTTGTGTTGTGGCTTTTGGTTGTTGTGGCTTTTGTTGTTTTTGTATTGTGGCTTTTGGTTCTTGTGGCTTTTGGTTCTTGTGGCTTTTGGTTCTTGTGGCTTTTGTTGTTTTTGTATTGTGGCTTTTGGTGTTTTTGTGTTGTGGCTTTTGGTTTTTGTGGCTTTTGTTGTTTTTGTATTGTGGCTTTTGGTTCTTGTGGCTTTTGTTGTTTTTGTATTGTGGCTTTTGGTGTTTTTGTGTTGTGGCTTTTGGTTCTTGTGGCTTTTGTTGTTGTTGTTTAGTTTCTTTTGTTGTTGTTTAGTGGCTTTTGTTGTTTTTGTTTAGTGGCTTTTGTTGTTGTTTAGTGGCTTTTGTTGTTGTTTAGTGGCTTTTGTTGTTTTTGTTTAGTGGCTGTTGTTGTTTAGTGGCTTTTGTTGTTGTTGTTGTTTAGTGGCTTTTGTTGTTGTTGTTTAGTGGCTTTTGTTGTTGTTCTTTAGTGGCTTTTGTTGTTGTTTAGTGGCTTTTGTTGTTGTTGTTTAGTGGCTTTTGTTGTTGTTGTTTAGTGGCTTTTGTTGTTGTTTAGTGGCTTTTCTTGTTGTTTAGTGGCTTTTGTTGTTTTTGTTATGTGGCTTTTGTTGTTGTTTAGTGGCTTTTGTTGTTGTTGTTTAGTGGCTTTTGTTGTTGTTTAGTGGCTTTTGTTGTTGTTGTTTAGTGGCTTTTGTTGTTGTTTAGTGGCTTTTGTTGTTGTTGTTTAGTGGCTTTTGTTGTTGTTTAGTGGCTTTTGTTGTTGTTTAGTGGCTTTTGTTGTTTTTGTTTAGTGGCTTTTGTTTTGTTTTTTTGTGGTTTTTGCATTTCGTTGAACCTTCTGGCCCCACTGTAAATTATGACATGCTTGTTTAACCATACTATAATACCTTTTAGTTAGTTTGCAGTGCTTTTAGTTTTGATTTCCTTCTTGTTGGTTTCATTTTATGTCAATAAGTTAAAGTTCTGAGCTGCTGTCTGTTATAGGACACCTTTTTAAGAGTATGTCAACAGTAAATTCATTATTTGATAAACTGATATGTCTGAGTTCTGCACTGAAGTAGTGCTACTATCTGAAAGTGTCTTAATGTTCATTTATAAGCATTAGAGTGAAGTGATGTAACCATTCAATCAAGAAAGAAGACTGACTCGAGAAGTCACAAGGATCAAAACCACCAGTCATATTCTAATGAGTAACCCTTATATGTCACACAAAGGTTCATTATATCTTTCTCTTGGTGCATGTCATTTTTACTGCATAATGTTAATGTAATATGTAATGTAGCTCAGTGAATTTTCAGGTTAAACTACACTAAAAAATATTGATATAGCCAGTCTTTTTTGTTTGAAGAAACTATTCAATAAATAAAGCAATATTTTAAGAACCAGAAATGATTTAAAACTTACAACATTTAAGATAAAAGCAGTCTTGCAGTCCTAGCTCTCTTTGATCTGCTTTTTCTCCTTAAATAAAATTATTTACTTTGAGTGTTTTCACCTGTTGCATCACCAATCTTTTTTATGTAATCTGTATCCAGACCTAGTAAGTTATTTATACTTTTCTCAGTTTCATCTGTGCAGAACCAGGTCTGAAGGTAACAGTAAGAGTTGTACCTTGTTTAGCTATGGGTCTTAGATGTGAAAAAGGTCTATTGTCAGGTTACATGGTCATCCTATAAACAGAGGGGAAAAACACACACTCTCTTATTTACAACCTTATTTTTAGCCATCTTTCTTTCACACCTACAGAGTTTCTATCCTCCAAAAAAAGAATGTGGCATTATAGCTTCCACTCCTGATAACAGTTGAAAAAGCTGTACTGTACCTACAGTTAATAACCTAAGACAAATGCATGACATCATTTTTTTCATGCAGAATTTAAATGCATATGAATTTCCACTATTTACTTATATACTTCAAAAGACTCTTCATGCAAGTACAATCATCGAGCCAGTGTACCCGGCCCGGAGGGTTACCGGGGTCCCACCCTGGAGCCAGGCCTGGGGTCGGGGCCCGTGAGCGAGCGCCTGGTGGCCGGGCTTTCGCCCATGGGGCCCGGCCGGGCCCAGCCCGAACTGGATACATGGGCTCATCCACCTGTGGGCCCACCACCTGCAGGAGGAACATGAAGGGTCCGGTGCAATGTGGATCGGATGGCAGACCAAGGCGGGAGCTTTGGCGGTCCGATCCCCGGACACAAAAACTGGCTATCGGGACATGGAACGTCACCTCTCGGGCGGGGAAGGAGCTGGAGCTTGTGGAAGAGGCTGAGCGATACCAGCTAGATATAGTTGGGCTCACCTCGACACATAGCGTTGGCTCTGGAACCCGAGTCCTTGAGAGGGGTTGAACTCTCTTTTATGCTGGAGTTGCTCCGGGTGAGAGGCAGAGGGCTGGGGTGGGCTTTCTGTTAGCCCCAAGACTCTCTGCCTGTATGTTGGGGTTTTCTCCGGGGGACAAAAGGGCAGCTTCCCTGCGCCTTCGGGTTGGGGAACGGGTCCTGACTGTTGTTTGTGCTTATGCTCCAAATAGCAGCTCAGAGTACCCACCCTTTTTGGAGTCCCTGGGACGAGTGCTGGATAGCGCTCCTACTGGGGACTCCATAGTCCTGCTGGGGGACTTCAACGCTCACGTGGGCAATGACAGTGTGACCTGGAGGGGCGTGATTGGGAGGAACGGCCCACCCAATCTGAACTCGAGTGGTGTTCTGTTTTTGGACTTCTGTGCAAGTCGCAGTTTGGCCATAACGAACACCATGTTCGAACATAAGGATGCCCACCGGTACACCTGGTACCAGGGCAGCCTAGGTTACAGGTCGATGATTGACTTTATAGTTGTATCATCTGACCTGAGACCGTATGTTTTGGACACTCGAGTGAAGAGAGGAGCGGAGCTGTCAACTGATCATCACCTGGTGGTGAGTTGGATCAGATGGCAGGGGAAGATGCCGCGCAGACCTGGTAGACCCAAACGTATAGTGAGGGTCTGCTGGGAACGCCTGGCAGAAGAGCCTGTCAAGATGGTCTTCAACTCCCACCTCTGGCAGAGCTTCGACCGCGTCCCGAGAGCAGTGGGGGACATTGAGTCCGAATGGGCCTTGTTCCGCTCTGCGATTGTTGAGGCGGCTGTTGCTAGCTGTGGTCGCAAGGTAGCCGGTGCCAATCGTGGCGGTAACCCCCATACCCGCTGGTGGACACCAGAGGTTAGGGGAGCCGTCAGGCTGAAGAAGGAGGCCTACAAGGCGTAGCTAGTCTGTGGGTCTCCAGAGGCAGCTGATGGGTATCGGAGGGCCAAGCGGGGTGCAGCAGTGGCAGTTTCCGAGGCAAAATCTCGAGCGTGGGAGGTGTTTGGTGAGACCATGGAGAAAGACTATTGATCGGCTCCAAAAAGGTTCTGGCAAACCATCCGACGCCTCAGGGGAGGAAGGCGGCAGCTCGCTCACACTGTTTACAGTGGGGATGGGGAGCTGCTGACATCAACTGGGGCTATAGTCGGGCGGTGGAAGGAATACTTTGAGGAGCTCCTCAATCCCACCGACACACATTCCTATCAGGAACCAGAGCTGGGAGACCTGGGGACGGACTGTCCAATCTCTGGGGCAGAAGTCGCTGAGGTAGTCAAACAACTACGCAGTGGCGGAGCCCCAGGGGTGGATGAGATCCGACCTGGGTATCTGAAAGCTATGGATGTTGTAGGACTGTCGTGGTTGACACGTCTCTGCAACATTGCGTGGTCATCGGGGGCAGTCCCTGTTGAGTGGCAGACCGGGGTGGTGGTTCCCATTTTTAAGAAGGGGGACCAGAGGGTGTGTTCCAACTATAGGGGGATCACACTCCTCAGCCTCCCTGGGAAGGTCTACTCCAGGGTACTGGAGAGGAGGGTCCGGTCGATAGTTGAACCTCAGATAGAAGAGGAGCAATGTGGTTTTCGTCCTGGTCGTGGAACTGTGGACCAGCTCTTTACCCTCGCTAGGGTGATGGAGGGGTCATGGGAGTTTGCCCAACCAATCCACATGTGTTTTGTGGATTTGGAGAAGGCTTATGACCGTGTCCCCAGGGACACCCTGTGGGGGGCGCTCCAGGAGTACGGGGTGGATGGTCTTTTGTTAAGGGCCATTCAGTCCCTGTACCAGAGGAGTGTGAGTCTGGTCCGCATAGCCGGCAGTAAGTCGGACCTGTTCCCAGTGAGGGCTTGACTCCGCCAGGGCTGCCCTTTGTCACCGGTCCTGTTCATAACCTTTATGGACAGGATATCTAGGTGCAGCCGTGTTACGTGTGGCTGTCATGAGGAGTTCCCCAGTCTGCCCCGATCTGCTGCCTTCACCTGTTCAGGACCAAGGACAGCGATGGAGCAGGCTGGCTCCTGCACTCCCGGTTCAGCACTCAGGACAGCGGCACGCCGATCTTCCCGCAGCTGTGTTGGATCACGCAGCTGCTGGTAGTCAGCCTGATCAGGACTGACTATAGTTTAAAAGGCCCAGGCTGCCAGATAGACGGGGGACTCAGAACGGTAGCTGATGTCCCCGACAGCTGTGGTTTCACAGATTTAGTGGTGACAGTAGGTTTAGAGTTAACTGTACTTGTTTGTAGTTTGCAGGATTCTGCTGCTCGTTAAAGAGCTTTTTCATTTTCGTCTTTCGTATTATAGATTAGTGTGATTTCCATCCTCGATATTTCCGAGCGTCCTTATTTAATCCATCCTCGTTATTTCTGAGCGCCTTTTGTTAGTTTTACATACCTCGTTAGTAGTTTATTAGGTTTAACTGTATATTCCTGGGTCGTAGAATTTTCTCCCCAGCGTTTTTTGTTTGTTTAGCCCCCCTTTCTTAAGTTGAAGAGAGTTTTTAGTTTTGTTCTACCTTCTTTAGTTCCGCAGTTCCTCTTCCTGCTGGGTTGTGATCGTGGGAGGAAAAAAAATAAACTTTTCTTTTGAAAACCTTAATAACCTTGTCCTGGAGCACATTTGTGTTAGACCCTTAATATTACTCCTAGACAAATTTTAGGGTCGTAACAAGCCGTGGTGTGGAGGGTGTTGAGTTTGGTGACAGGAGAATCTCGTCTCTGCTTTTTGCAGATGATGTGGTCCTCCTAGCTTCATCAGGCTCTGACCTTCAGCTCTTGCTGGGGAGGTTCGCAGCCGAGTGTAAAGCGGCTGGGATGAGGATCAGCAACTCCAAGTCTGAGGCCATGGTTCTCGGTCGGAAAAGGGTGGATTGCCAACTCCAGGTCGGAAGAGAGATCCTGCCTCAAGTGGAGGAGTTCAAGTATCTCGGGGTCTTGTTCACGAGTGAGGGAAGGAGGGAGCGGGAGATCGACAGGCGGATTGGGGCAGCGTCAGCAGTGATGCGGACGCTGAACCGGTCTGTTGTGGTGAAGAAGGAGCTGAGCCGGAAAGCAAGGCTCTCGATTTACCGATCGATCTACCTCCCAATCCTCACCTATGGTCATGAGCTCTGGGTAATGACCGAAAGAACGAGATTGCGGATACAAGCGGCCGAAATGAGTTTTCTCCGCAGGGTGGCCGGGCTCAGCCTTAGGGATAGGGTGAGGAGCTCGGACATTCGGGAGAGACTCGGAGTAGAGTCGCTGCTCCTCCATGTCGAAAGGAGCCAGATGAGATGGTTCGGGCATCTTGTTAGGATGCCCCCTGGACGCCTCCCCAGGGAGGTGTTTCAGGCATGTCCTGCCGGCAGGAGGCCCTGGGTCGACCCAGGACACGCTGGAGAAATTATATCTCTGGTTTGGCCCTGGAGCGCCTTGGGATCCTGCCGGAGGAGCTGGTAGAAGTGGCTGGGGAGAGGACTGTCTGGAACTCCCTAATTGGGATGCTGCCCCCGCGACCCGGACCCGGATAAGCGGAAGAAGACGAGACGAGACGAGACGAAATTCCACTATCTGAACAACAGAGTTGCAGAAAATGTATTAATGTTTGGCCATGTTTTCTCTATGTGTTGTTAAAATAAGATGATCATGTCTGCTTTAATTTTTCACGGTGATACAAATCTAAAAATAAAACACTTTATTATTTAAATAAGGCCAGATCAGAACTAGATTTTTGGAGTTGAAGCCAAAACCTTAAAATCTGAAATTATAAATTGGTCAATTAGATTATGTTCACATGTATACCTTATAGCAGGTATGTATCAAGTGCAGATTGGGGGCCATTTGTGGCCCTCAAGTGCTCCAGCAGGCTGATGATGCAGCTAGACATGTTAACAGTTTAATGACTAAAATGAGGCCAAACAACAAAACAATGAAAATTAAAATACATTCAAAACAATTATTGTTTAAGTCCAATCCAAAGTATTATCAGGTGTTTTTTCTATAAATAAATTACATTTTAATAATAAATTGGACCAAATACCCTCACTGACACTTAT